>PVLD010024341.1:0-25655 GCA_004027595.1 Dinomys branickii
CAGCAGGCAAAGGTCTGCTGCAGAGGCTGCTCCAATGGTTACTTCTCTTTGGGAGAATGTCCCTTAAGCTGTCTGCTGAGATTTCCACTTCTACTCCCTACCCCAAGACCTGGCCGGGGCGAATAAACAGCTCGCCACCCCAGGATTCTTGCAGATAGGCCACTCAGGTGTTCCTCCCTGGGTGGAGCTCCTTCCCCCCCTCACAAAACCCGTTGGGGCGCCTAAGTAGGTCTTCCCACCCGGGAGATCCCACAGTCCTTAAAGCTGCTTTGATGTCTCTAGCTGGGCTGAGCTTCTTCCCGATTCAGGAAAAACCGGTTAGAGCATGCACTTAACTCACCCTGTGATCGTGCAAACAGGAGTGCCGTTCAGATGTTTTTCCCTGGATGGAGCTTTTCCCCGACTCAGAAATTGCGCCGGCCGGTCGCTGTTGCTCCAGTTTGCGCAGCGCTGGCTGCGGGGGTGGGGTTCTGAGCGGGATCCCGGAGCGCTGCCTGGTTTGGCGCAGTTTGTCCCAGAAGCGCGTTCTCTGTCGGGTTCAGGAGCTGAAGCCGTTCTTCCCTCCGCACTCGCTCTCTCGGCTGGTCGTCTTCTTCCCGGATGTCCTCATTTCTGTCTTCATATTGCTATATTTCATTGTTTGGGTGGTAATCCTCTGGGAGGTTCTCTCTCTGCTGCCTACCCGGTCGCCATCTTCCCGGAAGTCTCCAGAGATCCTTTCCTCTTGACAAACAATCCTAGCATTAGATAAGTTCCACATGCCATTTGAGGTTTCAGATTCCTCATTTGGAAAGGTGGCTAATAATACCTTACTCCCAGTGGGGCATGGTGGTGCACGCCTGTAATCCCAGCACTTAGGAAGCTGAGGCAGGAGGATAGTTGAGAGTTTGAGCCCAGCCTTGGCTACAATGTGAGCTCAAGGCCAACCTGAACTGCATATTGAGACCCTATCTCAAAAAAAAAAAATACCCTCTCTTCAAAGGGTCATTGTGCAAAGCAAGTGAAATTATAAATGTGAAAGCACTTTGGACAGTTTAAGGAACACGACAAAGCTAGGTGTGGTGGTATATATCTGTAGCCTCAGAAGCAAGAGGATTACCTTGAATTCAAGGTCAATCTAGACTACCTACTAAATGCAAGACCAGCCTGAACTATATACTAAGACCCTGTCCTAGAAAAGAAAAAGAAAGATAGAAAGATGACAGAAAGAAAGAAAAAAGAAAGAAAGAGAGAGAGAGAGAAAGAAAAAAAAAGAAAGAAGAAAAAAGATAAAGTTTCATTTTTATTGTTTATCATATGTTTAAGCACATTCGTTTGCACACTCTCTCAGGGATTCAAATATGACTGACCAGAAGGAGTTGCTATGTGTCCCCTAATATGTAGAATCAAAACAAGATGACATGAAAGTAATGGGAGACTACTAGTAAACAAGAGAAAGGGAGTGAGGGAGATGGGCAGGAGGGATGTAAAGGGGAGTAATGAGGGGAACGGATGTGATCAAATACGTACCTATCACAGTGAAACCCAACATTTTGCAAACGAATAGGCATTAAAAATGTACCATAAAAATAGAAAGAGCTGCCAGCGAAACTTGCTGGACAGTGGTGGCTTGGCAGCTGCCATCTCATCAACAGGGTTTTGAGCTCTCGCACATCTGACTTCCGCTTCTGAGTTCTGTCTCAGAATTCTGGGACTTTCTCATGCAAGGTGCTTCCTCTAGTCCCTACCCTCATGTATTAAAAATAGTAATGATTATTTGCAATAGGTCAACTTCCAGTCACTTTCTCCAGGGAAACCACCCTCCTGGAATCTCCACTCCGGATTCAGCTGTCACCTCCTATTTCCTGTCAAGTCAAACTCAGACTATTGCCAAGACGAAGCTGGTGTCTGGAGCATATGTTTGCTCCTTAGGGTCTTGACTATTAGCCAGTTTGGCATCTTGGGAGATGACAAAAAGACAGAAAACTGAATTTGTTGTTCTACACGAACATAGAGTCCCTTGACATCTGAAGTTCCAAGCAAATTTAAAAGACACCAGTTAAGGGGCTGGGATATAGCTCAGTGGTGTAAGTGCTTGCCTGGCAAGCCTGAGGTTGTGAGTTTGATTCCCAGTACAAAAATAAAAAAACACAAATTAAATCCTGCTAACTAGGAAAAAACAACCTATGAAACTTATTCAATGACATCCTATAAAAGATCTTCTAAAACTGATTGTACTATTTTCCATTTATAGATTTTTTAAAATGAAGATTAAAGATCTTCAGTGACTTGCCTAAGGTCACAGAGCTAATTCAAGACAGCCAGCACAAATCCAGGTGGTCTGACTCCAGAAGTCAAGCGCTTGCTGTTTCACAATACCTTCCTTGGAACTCTCAGGTTAGATTTCAAGAACTGATGGGGAAGCTGCCCAAATTTTCTTTGCTGGTGGTAGATAAGCATGCAAGTTGTGGCATGCCTATATCTTTATGTGGAAATCTGGTCAAGTTTTTCTTTTTGCCTAGGATATATGTGGCTTTCTCTTCCTCGTTTTACTTCTTTAAAATAACCTAATTCGTATGATTAGTTCTACTGTATTCATTAATGACTTCTTCAGTGATAGTTACAATAAGAGTCTAAATTTGTAAGTGTGCTATTCAGGACTCGCCATGGGCTGGCCCTCTCAGGCTTTGCTGTCTCATCTCAAAGCACTGGGCAAATATATTAAGAATTACAACATGAGGGTCCCACATCTATATATTCTCTTATAATGCATTCTTCATGTAGAATGATGGTTCCCATTTAGGATAAATTCTTGTTATAGTTTAAAATTCTAGCACAGACTAAACAGTTACCCGGGCTAATAACATCACAGACTAATTAAAGTTTCTTGGCTTTTTGCTCAAAATGCTAACCCAATATGAAATGCTGATTATCTCATCTGATTAACAGTAATGCATGGTTTTCATCGTCAAATTGAGATGTAGAGTACCTCGTGATAAATACAAGCTATTTATAATCTTGTAAACAGTAACCTGGACTGGGGGAGCAGTGGGTAGTAAAATCAGTTTGGGGGGATAGTAGAAAGTTTAGGAACCAACTGATCTACAATACTCTGTCGTATCCCCTTTCTTATTGATATTCTTTTTGTTTTTGGCACCTCACATAAATTCTTCCTCACATATAAGTCTTCTCTCGTATTGTTAGAGCAGTAATGCCTCCCTGCTTTTTGATGCTATGACATCATGCTATAATCTGTGTTGTTCCTTGATAAACAGCAAAGAAGAAAATCAATAAACACCAGCTGAGGCATGGATAAAAAGGATGTGGTATTTTTATACAATGGAGGATTACTCAGCTATAAAAAAAGATAAACTTGGGGCTTTTATAGGTAAATGGATGCCACTACAAACCATACTCATAAATGAAATAAATCAGACGCACATGTATAAATATTGTATTGTCTCCCTAGTGTAAGAACCTGAAAGATTAAATAAAACCCTAAATGTCCAACAGATACTATGAAAGGGAAAGAAATTGTTCAAAGGAACAACTGGGATGAGGGAAAGGAGAAAAAGAAAGAAAGAAGGAAAAAAATATATATGTATATAGAAGGATAGCTGGGATAATTGTACTGCTGATGTCTAATGGTCTGTTGAAAGGAACAGTTAATGCTTATTGTTTTTCCTTTTGACCAATTTTGCTTGCTTATATCTGGTAATCTGAACAACTATTTTGATGACAACAATATGCAATATAACAACCACTGGTGAGTTTCTACAATCTTGTCTAGTGAAACTCTATCATTTCTAATTTTTTAAAATTATTTTTTATTCTCTTTCATGGTTTGATCAATCTTGTATTCTTCCATCTGGTAATCTGAGCAACATCGTTTAAGATAACAACATGTAATGTACAACCACTGTTAATTCCTATCATTTTGTTTTGAAACCCTGTATCCTTTTTATTGTTTTTGCTTTGTTTGCTTTTTGTCTATGTGTTATTTTGTTATTTTTTAATTCTTTTAAAAAAACCTAAACTACCACATACCATCATCTTGATTTTCTTTTCCTTTCTTTCTTTTTTTATTTTTCCTTTCTACTATTTTTTTTGGATGCTGGGATTAAACTCACAACTTCGCACATTCTAAGCACGTGCTCTATCACTAAGCTCAGGTTCCACATATATATATATATATATATATATATTTTTTTTTTTTTTTTTTTTTTTTTGAGATAGGGTTTCGTTATGCAGTTCAAGCTGGCTGTGAGCTCACTTTGTAGCCCAGGCTGGTCTTGAACTCACACGATCCTCTTACTTCAGCTTCCTGAGTGCTAGGGTTACAGGCGTGTCCCACCACCCCACCACACCCACCTCCAACTAAATTTAAAAATGTGAAAACTTGCTAAAAAGTGTGTATCACTGTATTAATGAAATACGGTGTTATGGTCATTTGTATTTCATTTCTCTTACTATATCTTTAAGAGAGAGCCATCTGTGTCTTGTTTGTTTCTGTTTCCTTAGAACTTTATATCATGCCTTATGTGTAGTGTATAATTAATATGTATGCTATATGGAATCTTTGATCTAGAACTGTCTTGAAGACCTGGATGACATTAAGAACCTTAATTTGTTCCTGTCTTTTGCCTATGTTTATAGGTAAACCCTATGTCTAACTTAGACAATGAAAAAAGGAAGCATATTATCCCAGCAAACTCCTACCTGCTATCAGAAGTGAACACTGAAAGCATTGTTTGTTAGATCTCTACTGTGCTTTTTATTCATATAACACAGAGTGCACTAGAGAATCTCTAATTTGCAACCCTTGAACAATGTATTTTTGGAAATTGGACCATGCAGGGAAGAATGCATAGGAAAATAGAGAGAGAAGCAAAAACCAACTCAAAACTGAAATCTTTTGTCTTTGTCCCTGGGAGATATAGTAAACCAATGAATGTTTGATTGTCTGGATGGGATGAAAGCTGGTTAGATGACTTAGTCACCTGCTGATGAAATCATGCTGCAAAACAACAAGAGCTCAGTGCCATGTAAGTCACATTTATTTAGTTCACATGGTGTGGCTGGGTACTCTGCTGGTCTTGGCTGGACTTACATATATGCGGGTCAACGGGATTTGACTATTCTGTGCTGGGCTCACTGGAGCAGCAAGACCGGAGTTTCTCTGCTCCACATGCCTCTCACTCCCACTCCTGGGACCACAGACCAAATCTGGATGTGTTATTTCCACAGCAATTTGTGGAGCACATATGGGAAAGCAGAAACATGCCAGGATGCTTAAGGCCAAGGCCAGACTCAGAACTGCGCATGGCCGCTTTTGCCACATCCTACTGGCAGAAGCAACAGACTTAAACTGAAGTCAAGGATCAGACAAGTCTTTAGGGGGAAAAAAAAAAAAAGTCTTTAGGGAAGGACTTGCAAAGCCACATGGCCAAAAGCATAGTTACAGAAAGGGATGAAGAATTAAGGATAGTGCCACAATTCTACTATGTATGGTAACACTGGCATCTTACATATAAACACGATTTGGAGTTGATAAAGTACATTAAGTGTTTTTCCTTTGATTTTCACAAGTAGATGAGATGATTAGAGCAGATATGCTTACTCTTACTTTTCTAAAGAAAGAAAAGAGAACCTTGGGGAGTTTATGAAACCTGCCCAAGATATGTACTGTTAAATGACTGAGATGAGTGATAGAGATTCAAACCCATACTGCAACATTTCTTTGTGGATTACCAGGTAGAATTCCACAATAGGCATAGCATTTGTATGTCTCCAGGAGAGTGGTTGGTCAGCTCAGCACAATTCCTGATATTGGCTTTTGGGAACAACCAACCACACCCCAAGTGTTTCGGACATTAGCTCTGGCTGGTTATTAGGCTACATACATAAGCACAAGTTACTGCTTGTTTTCAGATAAACATATTAATTTGTGAAGTGATTGGGCTGACAGTATAAAGAAGGATGAAAATCCAAGTTGGTAGCAGCAATAAAATGGAAACAGCATCACACACTGAAAAACTGCTCATGGATTTTCTGTCTCCCACTGATTGGAAAAAAGACTAGTTTGAGATGATGAACTGCAACATGTTGAAAGTAATTGGTTTAGTAAGGAAAAAGGTGTTAATTTAGAAATATCAATACTACTACCCTCCTTGTGGATTAATAGAGAAAGAATAAAGTCAGAGCTCCCCAATGGTCTGTAGTTTATTGTTCAATTTGTCACTGTTTCTGGCGCCCAGACATGGTACTGAGAATAATCGAGATTTTGCATTTCTACCAGAAACACTGTGTCTTGCTACCTATTCAGTGTCATTTGTATACAGAGGTCACCTAATGAAAAAGGAATTCGGGGGTATAAGCAGAAGGGCTAATTTGAAGTTTCCAGTAACTTTCTACTGATTATACCAATATCCTTGGCCAACCCAGGCTTCTGTGGAAACCTTCCTTGAGCCCCAACCTCTCCGACTTACAGTTAGGACCCCACTTAAGTTGTCACAGAGCACTCTCCACTGCTGTTTTATACCATGATGTTAGTTTCAACTTATTGTTTTCATGCTGCATGCTGTAATCCACCCAGGCTGATAGCCTCATGAGGAGAGATCAGTGTTGTTTCTGATCCAGCTCTTGTGTCCTCGCGCCTAGAACAGTACTTGTCACATTTGTCAGATGAAAGAGTGATGCACTGTAACCAAAGTTTACTAGTTCTACCTCCTTACAGGACATTATCTATGACCGATAATGGAGGGATCCAGGGGTGAGTGCAGGGGACCCTTGATTAGCTGCCCCATCCCACTTTCTCGTGGCTTCTTGCCAGAAAGACACACACCTTTCCATCTTTTCTCCTCATTTTTCAACACTCGTCACCATGCTCTGTACCCCAGATGTAATGCCCTTTTTACAGTTCCAGAACACACTACAACTATTGCTCACATCCAGGCCTTCTGTTAAGAATACATCTTTTTAAAAAACCCTCCTCCCACTTAATGACTGAGAAATCCTCACATCAAGGAAGGCTTTCCTGACTCCTCACAGCATCAACACAGCCTCTCAGAGAATTGCTGTCTTTGGCAGCACAAACTACACTTGTCTTTGATTGTTTGCATGATTATTGATTATTGACTGAGTCTCTACTGGACTATAAACTCCAAGAAGGCAGAAACTGGGACAGTTTTCTTTTGTAAAATTTTCGGTTATGACTTAATACTCAGACTGTAACACTGTGCCTAGCATTTGGTCAGAACTCAATAAGTACTTATTTAATGAACCAATCAATAAGTGAAACCCATATGTATCTCATACCTCTGCTCAGATGGATGAACAGCTATAGATAATAGAGGAGGTTCTACAACTAACTTTCTGTTGCTATATTTGAATTCAAGTGATCCGGATTTCAACCAACAAATGAATCTCAATCCGTTTTCCAGTTTCTTTGTATAATACTTGTAAGGAATTTTCGCTCATCACTGACTACCCCTTAAATATCTTTCGATTTTAAAAAAGGACACAGAAATACCTGTCTCCTGAAAGACTTCCTTCTTACTATTAAATCAGTCATTAGGGAGCTTTTTCTTCATTATCTCAGACATCTACCACAATTTATAACTCATATTTTTAAAACTCCTACGCCTACCCTGCCACATATGGCCACAGCTTGTTTGCAAAGAATGACTATCTTGCTTTCAAACAAAACTATTCCCATATGCTTGTGATTCATTTCTCCCTTCCTGCCTTTTGCTTCATTTGTTTTAGAATTGGAATTTAATTTTGGAAATGTTCCTCTGACAGGAAGTAACTGGGGAGAATTAGAAGAAGGGACTCCAGACCTGGGGTGGGTGGTAGCAGGGATGACTCGTTGCTTGCTAAACCACAGAAGGGATCAAAGACTGTTAGATGGAAAAGCCCTGTAAGGGAATACCAAATTCTCTCTTGATCTCTTCCTTCCAGTTTAAAATAGGGAAATGCAAAAGTACAGAAATGGAGACAAAGTGTCTGTTTCTGGAACACATTATAATCCATTATTTACACAACAACTGAACCCAACATATGTTCAGCTGCTGACTCGGATGACCTTTTGAAAAGTGGAAACATCCTGTCTTTGGAGGATATTAATGAAGTCAAGGAATGAGTCCTGATATTTGTTGCTGTCTATTACAACTCAAATATGACCTTTTAGTGGAATAACTGCCATAAAACTAGTGTGCCATTCTTGGATAATATACTCAGAAAATATTATTCAGTAGTCACTATGTGTCATTGCTCTTTCTAAGTATAGGATACAGTGTAAAACAAACAGATAAAAATAAACAGATAAACAGGTCCTCATGGAGCTTACCCCCTAAAGAAAGAGGACAGACAATTAAACAATTTAGAAATATATGACAGAATTCCATATATACTGTGGAGGAAGTAAGAAGGGAAGAGGACTAGGAAATACAGGGAGGTGAGGTTGAAGGGTTGTTATTTTCAGAAAGGAGGTCAGAAAAGGAAATTAACATACCTATTATCTCATAAACTTACTTTTATGTATGTGTGATGAAAACATTTAAAATCTGTCTCTTAGCAGTTTTCAAGTATACAATACAGGATTGTTACCTCTAAACAAAATATTAAGTGCCTGCCTGGCAAGTGCAATGTCCTGAGTTTGATTCCCGGTACCTACACACTAAAAAATATACTGTACAATAGATCTCCTGAACGTACCCCTGGCCTAACTGACATTTTGTACCTTCTGATGAACATCTCCTTAATCTTCCCCACTCCTAACCCCGGTGACTAGCACTCTACTCTGTTTGTATGGATGTGGATCTTTCTATATGGAGGTGAGCTCACAGTCTTTGTCTCTCTGTGCCTGACTTTTCTCACTGAGCATACTGTCTTCCAGGTCCATCCCTGTTGTCACCAAGGACAGGATGTGCTTCAACAAACCTTTCTGTAACAAAGGTAAATTTGATACACAGCCTGCAAATTCTGCTGTTTCAGAAACTGGCAGAATTTTTAAAAAGTTTATTTTAAAAATAAAAGAAGGAAAACATATTAACAAATGGACATCCATTTACAAAATAACATAAGAACAATACAAACAATACAGAGTTACAGACAAAGTGCTAGGAAATTAACAATGGTGGTTGTATTATGTGTTGATATCTTCAAAGGGATTTCTCAGGAAAATAAATAGAGACATGCAATATTGATCAAACAAGTAATCATTAACTGTTCCTTTCAGTAAAGCAATAGGAGATAGTAGTATCACTGTTAGCTATCCTACATACACAGATATACATAATTTCCCCTGCTTTCCCTTCTCTTTTCCCACATACCAGTTGTCCTTTACTTTTGAGCATTTTCCTTTTATTTCACAATGTCTATTATACCTCCAATTTTTATTCACATTTTCACGTTCTTACACTAGTGAGATAATACGTTGCATACACATGCAGGTATGATTTATTTCACTTATGAGTATAGTCTCTAGTTGTGACCATTTACCTATAAAAGCCTGAATTTTATCTTTCTTTATAGCTGTGTAATATTCCACTATATAAAAGCACCACAATTTTTTTATCCAGTCCTCAGTGGATGGACACTTGGGTTGCTTCCACAATTTGGCAATTACAAATTGCACTGCTATGAACCTGGGTGCACATATATTGCTGTGATATGATGTTTTCAGATCTTCTGGGGAAATACCCAGAAGGGGAATAGCTTGGTTGAATGAAATCTCTAGACCTAGTTTGCTGAGGAATCTCAAAACCGATTTCCATAGTGGTTTCACTAGTCTGCATTCCCACCAGCAGTGGAGAAGAGAGTTCCTATATCTCCACAGCCTCAACAGCATTTGTTATTGGTTGATTTCTTAATGATAGCCACTTTTACTGGGGTGAGGTGAAATCTCAGTGTTGTTTTAATTTGCATTTCTCGAATGACTAATGATGTTGAACATTTTTTCATGTATTTATTTGCCATTTGTATTTCTTTATCTGAGAAGTGTGTATTCATCTCAGCTGCCCATTTTTGGATTGGGTCTTTCAATTAGGACGGACTGATTTTTTATTTTTTTAAGCATCAGTCCCTGGCAGACTTTTAAATACAACTTTAAAAAACTATATATTTGAAAAAGCTGTGTGATACAGAAATAGGTTAGGAATTATAGCTCCCTTATGTGTTACAATAAGAAAGAAATTTTATATCACAGTAATTAAAATTTGAGGTGTTATAAGGCACTTTTATCTCAAATTATTTTCTTTATGAAATAATATTCTGCTTTTTTGCCAAATTCCCTTCTAATGGAGGACTCCCCTAAATATCCCTGGGTGGTAACCATGTAACCCTAACCAAAATTTTGCCTTCGCTGGTAAATTTATTTTTTTTTCCAGGTACAGTAATATGTACCCTCATTTTATGCATACAGGAATATCAGCCTTCTACAGCAAATAACAGAAAAATCAACCCAAATATGTTTAATTCTTTTCAAGTAACAAGGAGTCCAGAGGAAAGCCATCCAGTAGGACCATGGATAACTGGACCCTATTTACAGCTCTCTGTGCTAAAGACCATGACCTTCAGCCCCCTGTCTGGTAGACACCTATACCTATACATACTGTTTCTGCAGTCCAGGCCTGGTGAATGAAAAATGTGAAGAGCCTGACCCACTGAGTCACCTCTTTATGAAGAGCTTCTCCAACAATCCCACACAGTAATGTCCTCTTACATCTCATTGAACATATTATGTCCAGGGGCCACATCTAGCAACAAGGGTCAAAGTCAGTATTTTATCAGGCATATGGCCACGCTGAAAAAAAATGCAGGTTCTACTAGCCAAAAAAGACAAAGATAATGGATTGGGGCCCACAACCAACAGTACGTGAAACAGAAAGAAAACCTGGGGAACTGGCTTTTTGTTACGTCCTTGATTTCATCACCAATTTTAGAGGTCATGCAGCTAAGCATATATTCCCATTACCTCCATTCACTGTCCTATAGATATGTGAGTTGCCATGGTAACAATCCCCTGAGCTGTTTTTTCAGAAACTTGGAGGTTGCTTTTGTTCAGCTCAAACTGACTGAAACTATGTATCTTACACTTGTGCCCTACAAGGTTACCTTTTGCTGTCAGAGGGCCTAACATATGGGATTCCATATGCCTCCATTTTCTAAACATACACCCTATGAAGATCTATGACTCTGCTGCCATACAGATCACTGGTTACATCATTTTCCTTACCTCAGATCTCCTTGCCTCATACTTCAGACTAGCCTGTTCCTTTACCCCATTAATATCCCTAAACCTTAACTCTGAGAAGGTAGATGTGAGGTTTATCCTCTACCTTCACACAATTTTGCTTGATGAATAAATTCTTGGGAAACTTGTCCTTCAGTCATTGGCATGCTGTATTGTACTAAAATGGGGCTGGTTTGATAACATGCATGCCACATAAACTTACCATATTTTTCCATATTTATTCCTTCCTACCTTGGAAGACCAGCAGTCAGAGGCTTTGGCAAGATCTCTTTCTAAGAGAGACCTGCTCTGACCTACTTTTCTAGATGAAATTTCCCTGTATAACACATTTTAATTTCTGATTCTGGCCACAATAGATTAACTGGAACTAGACTAGTCTCCATGCAGTAAACAACAATAACACTGAGCAAAATGTAGGGAATTACAGTTTCCAGACATTTGACAAAAGGCAGTGTAAGACTGTCATCCTTACACTACCTTAAGATATGAGTTCTGTAATACCTTTTCTGACTCCCAGCACTTTCCAGATTGTGGCACAGGCAGGTAGCCAAACAGAGCACAGTGTTCCTGCTGAGCCAGGAGACAGAAATTGGAATTTGGGGCTACTACAACAGTTGGAATATGCAGGGCAGGGTTCCATAGGGAAGGGAGCTGTGCAGGGGAGGAATTCCAGATATCTGCAGAAGAGTCTCCTTGAGGCTTTGGCTGAATACCAAGTTACTCATCCCCGGGGCCAGACTCCCTGTGGCTGATCAAAGAACACTAGGGAGCTGAAAATGGAGCTACTGGAAGCTGAAGAGGCACAGAGAGGTTAGAAGTGGCCAGCTGGAGTGGAGAGAGGGTGTTGCCTCCTGGCACTCAAAAGAGACCCTGGAAAGCCTACTCTAAACCTTTCCTAACAGGCTTTAAACCAACCCTGAAAGCACCAAGGTGATCTGTAAGGCACAGAACTGACAGAACACAATTCATACTGTAGTAAAAAACTAATAACAAAATGTAAATATTCACTTATGTAATATTCACAGTTTGTAGCATACAGTAAGTGGCCTCCAGACATTTGAAGAAGCGGCAGGATATGATCCATAACCAGGAGAAAAAGAGTTGTTTGAAAGAATTAGCAATGGGCTGGGGATATAGCTCAGTAGTATGAGCATCTGCTTGACAAGCACAACCTCCTGAGTTTGATTCCTGGTATAGCAAAAAAAAAAAAAAAAAAAGATTCAGCAATAACAGAAATGATGGAATTCGCAGATAAGGACTTTAAAACAGCTATCTTTTTCAGTGGGAAAAAGATTTGGATAGTCCACCAAAGAAGATACTTGGACATTAGCATATGAGCACAGTAATCATTGGAGAAATACAAATTAAAGCCGCAGTGAGATACCGCCATACATCTGTTACCTGCCTAAAATTTAATATAAGACATACCATAACATACATCTGCCAGGTGTGGTGCTACACAGCTGTAATCCCAGCACTCAGAAGGCCGAGGCTGGAAGATAGCTGAAGAACTAAGTGATAAACAGAATTGCTTCAAGCGTTTCTCAACAGTCTAAAACTAGTCTCTTCTGAAACTCATGGCTCTTTTACAACATGGAAGCTCGTTGTTTTAAAGGAATCAGGAGAGTTTCCTTGCATTCTACTTTGAAGGAGTCTGAGATAATACAACCTGGGGGAGCAAGAATCTTATAAGTATCCAGTCCTAACTGCACCCAAGGGAGGAGGATTCTACACAGCAATTATACCAGGGGGCAAGAATATTAGGGGCTATGTTAGAGTCAGCCTACCATATTAGTGAGGGCTAGTTCAGAAGTCCTGATCAAGCTTCGATATTTGTTTCAGTGATCTGACTTGTTTTAACTTTAAATGAATAAATAAGTTGGAGAGTATTAATCTTCACTATACCCACACAGACACTGTTAGTAAAAGTCATTTTTGTCAAGTCACAACTAATGGATAAAATAACTGGTCAATAAGAAGTGGGCCTGAATTTCTACAGAATTTTTGCTAAGCTAAGCTGGAAATTCTAGGTAGCGCAGGGCAAGGAAACTATGTTAATTGCTCTTGATAATCAATGGGGAAAATGATTGTTCTGTGACCTTTAAAATTTTTGTCAGGGAGCTGGGGATATAGCTCAGTGGAATAAGCACCTGCCTAGCAAGCGCAGGGTCCTGAGTTCAATCCCCAGTACCGCCAAAAAAAAATAAAATAAAATAAAATAAATAAAAAAATAAAATAAAATTTTTGTCAGAACATTAAAAATTCTCTTACTGTTGGTTATAAATGTACAGGGGAATGAAAAAGTAGTAAAACCAATTTACTCAGTACCTTATAATTCATGAATAACAGCTTTATTGAGATATAATTCATATATGATTACATTCAAAGTGCAAAATTCAATAGTTTGTAGCAGTCACAGAATTGTGTAACCTAATTTCAGAATAATTTCACCTTCTTCCCTGAAATCTCATATCCATTAATAGCAAGTCACTTCAGTCCCAAGCAACCACCTGTCTACTTCCTGCCTCTATGGGTTTGCTCAGCCGGGACATTTCATATGAAGGGCTCACAATCTCTGATCTCTCTGACTGGTCTCTTTCACTTAGCATAGCATTTTACTCCTGTTGTAACATGTATCAGTATTTCAGTTCTCCTTATTGTAGCATAAAATTTCATTTTACAGATATAGGACATTTTATTTATCCATTTATTTGGTCATGAACCACCTTCCTCAATTCTGTTGATAAATCTACCTTCACTAAGTTCTCCTGGCTACTGGTCTAGAGTATTCTAGCAACAGCAGTGTTCATAGTTTTATCATGAACTACTTCCTCTATAGCTCTAGTCTTTTCTACAAAATTTCTGCTTTTAGGGATTTGTTTGTTTTTCAGGTATAATTTTATGTTTGTCAATTCTTTTAATTACTCGTGATGGTAAAATGTCATGTGGCTTTTGTCACTGAGAGACAAAAAGGGAACACAACTATATACCTTGGGGTCTGTCCATGAATTGACTACTAGATAGATGGTGACCAATGAATGACAGACTTTGAAAAAAGTAACATGATTGGTCACTGATTGTGATAGGCATCTACTGTACACACAGCGGTGAAGTTTGTACTTTATGTAACTATTTAGAGACAATGTACGAAGTTAACTAAAATTTCATCATGGAATGATGTTATTTAACTAACATGCAGTAATTGAATTCCTTGCATGCCAGAACTATGCAAAGTAACAACTCCCTATATTTTTCTGGAGAGGAGCTAAAAGGTTTTTTTGTTTTGTTTTGTTCTTGTTGTTTTAAATAAGAAACTAGAATACAACAAGTAATTAGAAACTATTTGAATAGATTTATGCATGCTAATCTTTCCTTTTGTTGATGTGTTGAATTTTAAAAGCCTTAAAACAAGTAAATCAAACAACTTGAGTCCACCATGGCAGTGCTCATGGAGATGGCAGGAGAAGAATGAATGTTAACAAAAATCCCTCAAACCTGACGTGCCCTCTAAAGGCCAGGAAACCCCTGAGTTTCTGTAGGGCTAAGTGACACTGGAAGGGGGCAGGCACCACTTTGCTAGGCCCTGACAGTTAGTTCCTGTCTCGGTCCTTTCACACTTCTTACTTGGGGCTCTAGGTATGTGCTCAAGAGTGGAAACACTGGTCCAAATCTACTTATTCTCCCTGGGGTAGTTGATGCCATTTATTACAATCTTCTAGAAATTCTCTTCTCCTGGCCCTGATGCTCACTCTCTTCCTTCTCAGCCCCTTTCACTAATTTCTTTTCCGGTACAACTCCTTGCATAATCAAGATTCAGATTCTAAGCAAAATAGGTACATATGGGAGTCATCTTGAGAAGAGCAAACAAAATGTTTTGTGAAATAGTCCCTGCCTATATTTTCAACTTAGCTCCTGAAGTTTTATTTTTGTCACAGTTCTTGTTTTTTGCTGTCTTCATCTGCACCCCTTAGAAGAGCTCATTAACTTTCAAGGTCCAACTCTCACCCTTACATTTGTCATCAAATACTGACTATGACCTATGTGCCAGCCCTGGCTAAGTGTTAGAAATGCCACAAGTGGGAGAAACTCCCTACTTTAACATGGAAGCATCAAAATGCTTTCAACATGAACAAAAGATAAATCTGGACTTACAGGTAGGGACTACTTCACAAAAGATTTTGTATGATCTGCTTAGGATGACTCCCATATGTACCTGTTTTGCCTATAGGTTGAATCCAAGTCTTAATTATGCAAATCTCTAATGGACAGTCTCTCACAACTGCATATGGATACCTCACCTGGAGCATATCTAAATAAAACTCACTGCTTTGCTGTATTAGTCAGCTTTTCATTTCTAGGCAAAATATCTGATATACATAACTCAAAGGAGGAATATTTTATTTATTTATTTATTTATTTATTTATTATGAGACAAAGTCTCACTATACAGATGAGGCTGGCCTTGAACTCATTATATAGCCCAGGCTGGCCTTGACTTCAAACTAATCTTCCTGCCTCAGCCTCCTGAGTGCTGGGATTATAGGAATATGCCAACATGTCCAGCTAGGAAAGGTTTATTTTTGCTCAGGGTTTCAGTTTATGATCACCCCGTGTTGTACACAGAGTTTTTAAGGGAATAATAATAAAGGACACATAATTTATAGGATTATTTTATAATATTCACCCAAAGAGTCAAATGCAGAAGAGTGCAAGAGATCTGTCCACACACTAGAGATACAAAGAATCCAGCTGAAGGCCTGGATCCACAACAGTGTCCTGCATAAGTCCAGCTGAAGACCTAGAGTCCATGGCAATGTTCTCCATGAGTCCAAATGGAGGCCTAGAGCCCATGACAATGTCTCGTGCAAGTCTGTATCAAGGATCTGCACTGGGAAGGCCCAAAGGTTAGTGATGGAAGCTAGAAAATCTGCACCAGGGGGATGAAGGATCTGTGCCAACAGGCTGAGGGATCTGCACTGGGTCCAGGAAGCAACACTCAGGGTAAGGACCAGAGCTCCCCCAAGGAGAACCACAGCCATCCTCAGTGACAGCAAGGACCTGTGCTCCTCTGACAATGAGAACAGCTGAGTTCATATTAGGAAAACCAGTGGAACAAGCTTTTCAGGACAGTCAACAGCACACTATCTTCTCCTCTAGTTCTCTTCTCATGCTGTTGGTAGCAATCCTCAGGAGGATCTTCCACACCCAGAACCATGTTGAGTCAGTTCAGCTGGGTGTATAAATTGACCATTAGTTAATCTACCATAATCCACCCCTGGTAAACTTGATAATCAGACACATTTCTTTAAACCATAGTCTCCTGTGGCAGATATGTGAGAAGTTAACATGTCTTGACCTATTCAGATTTACATTAATATAACCATTACATATATACAATTCTTATTCTGCTCATTTCCACACCAAAAACAAATATTCAAAGGGTGCTCAAAATTCAAGGTTAAAATCACAATATTTTACTAAAAAAATCCTGATCACAAACATATTTCTAAAAACTATATTAAAATCTTAGTAAGAAAGCTTCACAATCACAATCCTTGATGCTCATTAACTTTTAACAACAGGGCATGGCAACACTAAGAAATGCCCCAAGGGATCTCAAATACACTCTCCTTTCGGTGAAAGGCCTTAGTCTTTTTTCATTGTCCTATTCCTTCTCAACAATCATGTTTTCCTCTGTTTCATCCAACTCCACTGGAACCTCCCTCTGGCCAGTTCTTCAAAGCACCTTGCTGGCTCTTCACTCTTAGTTTTCAACATAGATCTGGCCAAAAGCTCTCAACGGTAACCACACCACTGTCCCAATGGTAGACTACATTGAAACTTTTCTGCCACCCAGGCAATATCTCTAAATAAAAGCAAAATGCGGACCAACTTCCTGCCAAAGCACAACATATACCACTTGGGATCTAGCAGCCAATCCAGTCCTTCTCAATAGATACCTCCTAAGCCTTAACTGGCATTTCCATCAGTACTCTGATTTTCCAGGCTCTGGCCAGAGTTTCCCATATAGTGTACAGCATTTAGGGTCTGCCTCTTTGGCTAGTCTCTCAAAACCTTTCCAAATTAATTCCCAAGGCTCTTAAACCACATGGCTAGGCAACTTCACAGCAATGACCCCACTCCTGGTACTAATTTTGTTGTAGTCAGGGTTTTCAAGGGAATAGATTTAATACAAAACACATAATTTATAGGATTATGTTATAATATTCATCCAAAGAGTCAAATACAGAACAATACAAGAGAACTGTCCACACACTAGAGACACAAAGAATCCAGCTGAGGGCCTGGACCCTATAGTAATGTCCTGTACAGGTCTAGTTGAAGACTCAGAGCCCATGACAATGTCCTCCATGAGTCCAAATGGAGGCCTAGAACCCATGACAATGTCTCAGGCAAGTCTGTGTCAAGGATTTGCACTGGGGTAGGGGGGCGGCAAAGTTCAGTAGTAGAAGCTAGAAAGTCTGTGCCAGTGGGGTGAAGGATCTGTTCCAGGAGGTTGAGGGATCTGCACTGGAGCCAGAGCCAGGAAGCTCAGGGCAAGGACCAAAGCTCTCTTGAAAGGAACCTGCAGCCATCTTCAGTGATAGCAAGAACCTGAGATACTCTTATGATGAGACTAGGTGAGTTCATATAAGGAAAATCAGAGTGACAGACTTCTCCAGGAAAGTCAATAGCATGCCATCTTCCTGTCCATTTCTCTCTCTTGGGTTTTTTTTGTTTTGTTTTTTTTTTTCTGTTATCAATCCTTAAGAGGGCCTTCCACACCCAGAACCATGCTGACTCAGTTCAGCTGGGTGTTACAAGTTAATCACTTTCTCTGTGGGTTTTTTTTTTTTTTTTTTTTTTTTTTTTTTTTTTTTTTTTTTTTTTTGCTTTGAGATAGGGTCTCCCTATGCAGTTCAGGCTGCCTTGAGCTCACTTTGTAGTGGAGGATGGTCTCAAACTTGCAACAATCCTCCTGCTCAGCCTCCCGAGTGCTGGGATTGCATGTGTTTACCACCACACCCAACTCACACTTTCTCTTAAATGTCCTCTCCTCTTGGGCTTCTTACCTAAACCCAAGTACCAATATTCACTCAGTACCAAGCAGAAATAGCTACTATCTGTGATTCCTCTATCCCTCTTAGCCACTATATCCAGTCAATAAGCCTGCAAAAGTTTAAAATATAGCTCCACCTGATGGAGACCACTATGAAGCAGCCCTGAGAAGGACTTAATCAATTGGCTTTCCATATTCACTTGTGAATCTGTCCAAGGCCTAGGTCCTTGTCTGGAAATGGCAGACTCATAATAAGTGAACCTCTGGGAGTCACTAGCTCCTACTAAAACCTGACAAACTTTACTGATACTGGTAAAGGAGCAGAGACTTAACAGTAGCTCACAGTGGTGGATGAGGTTGGAAAGCCTCAAAGAATAAGACAAGATCACAGCCAAGGACACCTGGATCTCAACTAGATAAAGACTAGCCTCAGGCATGTCACTCTTTGGTGGATTAACTTAATTCTTACTAAGGATTAATTTGATACCTTATTTGGAGAAGTCCTTGAGTAATTTGACCCTTCTTAAGTGCTCCCCTCCCTTCCCTCTTTCTGATAACCAAATAAATATGGGTCACCCAGAGAAGGTCTTTGTCTTAGCCCTAAGAGAATCTTAAATTCTTTGGGAGGGCTCTGATCCTCCTAGAGCCCTAAAACAACTTCATTTGCCTCTTTTTAGTTAGCCTTTACCATACACTCATTTGAGAGATTGCGTACCTGATCAGCCTGCAATAACTAAGGGATATTATTAACCCGATACCCTGCCAAATACTCTCATCCCAATTCAAGTTCTAAGTCTTATTCCTAACTATTGCTGTCCATGTGTCTGGTCTTGAACTCCTCCAAATTAGTAATAACTGTCTCAATATGACCTATTTCAAATATTTTATCTGTGAAATTTCACCAATCCTCCCACTGTGTCATGAATTATTAGTTTCTTTTTGAAGATCCCACAGAGATTGGAACATTTACTTGTTGTGTCATTTATGTATAATGATAGCCCCATTATCTGCTTATACATCTCTTTCACTGACTGGGATGCAAGGGGCATATATGAAGAACTCATCAAAGAAATGAGCAAAAGAATTTTATAGAATCCTTCCATTGTAAAAATGCATTATAGGTTCTAAAAATGTGAATCTTGAAATTTAAATGACAGGATAAATTTAATGCAATTATGTTTCTTCTCAACAGATAATCTAAAAATTAGCAGGAAAAAAAAATACAACTCAGGAAATAAAGACCACAGCAGCCAATTAAAAAAAGACCCAGGATTATAACTTGTAAATCTGTAAATATAGTGCACGTTTAAGTAATCTTAGCCCTCTTTGAACTTCCAAAGCAGGTGACAAGTTTCATTATGTGTCCGATTCCTACAAACTCAACAACCCCAAGATCTAACCAATGACAGACTTTACTCATACTGGTAAAGGAGCAGAGACTAACAGCAGCTGACAGGCCTCTCTTAAAAAGCCAAATTCATCAAGTTGGAGAGTAATCAACTTTAAAAATGTCCTGAGTGACAGTTCTATAAAGTTTAATGTCTGTTATTGCTTCAAAGTGTACCCAATACACTTTGCTCACAGTGGAACCCTAATAGGCTTCATAGCTCCAGGTCTGCTACCTCAGCTCCTGTCAAAAGTTATTCCAGAACAGATTCACACTGGGGACTTGACAGACACATCAGATGCTGCCAGGGAAGTAAGAAGGTGGTGACATTTTTCTCATCATAGACAATGTGGAGCCATAAATATTGCAAATGTGCAAATCAGTGTGGGCCCAGAAGGACTTTTTCCCTGATGGATAAGTTTTTTAAAAGAGAGGAAAATGATAAATAGTTATGTCTATTTAAATATACCTTTTCCCATCAGCACATACTATGTTCCAGCACTATCACTTTAACTACTCTGCCACAGCAGGACCAGGGTTGCCCCCATTCCTTAATCCACAGCGACATCCTACCTCATGGCTAGCAAGCTCACTTCCTTCTCACCCCGGAGCCCAATAGCTACAACGATGCCCAGTGATGCCGATGAAAGGTGCCTGATCATTTTCAGGTGCTTTGTGCCTTTGTACCCCTGATCCCCCTGGGGAAGTCTGTCTTCGCCAATTGTGACAGCAGAAATCTGCAACAGCATCAAGAGAGCAGAGGGATTCCACTGGCTTTATTCCTGCTAGCCATTCATTTGTTTATTCTTCCACGGTTTCTCTGAAAGAAGGAATCAAACCACCCCGGGGTAGGGTTAGGCCAATTAGCCCATCTGCTCTAAAAAGAAATGGGAGAAATTAAAACAGGATGGCCTGAAACATATTATAGTCAAAGGGCGAATGTCACCATTTAGATGCCAGTAGCAGGCAAAAATAGTCTCGACAAGGCTGCCAAACTTTTCTGCTTATAATGTTTAGAAGCAAGGCTTTTTGTCCATATTAGGATTCTAATTAGTCAAACTGAAAGTGCTGTGCTCTAAAGGACAACAATTCTGAACAAAGTGCCTCCATGCAAAGGATCCACGTTTTCATGTAGATCAAAGTCTCTGACCTTTTCTGAATAAGAGGTATCTCTCTTCTCTTGATAGCAATTGCCTCATTGCTTCCTTAGCTTCTTGGAATAGAACACTAGGAAGGAGACATTTTGATGTTTGCATCCCAAGTAAGGAAGTTACCAGCAGAAGGAGAGAGTGAAAGTCTTAACACTACACCAGCCCCAAAGGGCCATTCATCATGCTTTACTGATCCATATGGAAAACAGCATGGATATTGTCGAGCTATAAAGTCATTAGTCAAAGGCCACAGAGAGTTTCAGTACCACAAAGATAGAGACAAGCCATGGAACGGACATACAGAGGCTACCAGAGAATACTGAGACCTTTCTGTGAGTCCTCAATCTTTACCCTCCTCCCTCAGAGTCCTGTGTTGTCATACATCTTGGACTGGGGACAGGAAGAAGGATCATTTTGTTCTCTTCATGGCTCTTTCCTATTTTGCATTTTTTTCTGCCTCTCTTGGACAAAGTAATCCAGAAAACCATTTGACTGTGTGTCCCGTCCGTCGTGTTGTGTCCCGTGTCCCCATGTCCTGTCCCCCCACCCCCCGCGCCTTGCTTTACTTTTGCTATCCACCTGCAAAGCCTGAGGAGAACAAGAACAAGCGTAAGGTCAGTGGAGGGTCATTAACCATTTTGGTCCCTAGCTCAACCTCATAGCTGACACAAGGGAGCCCAAGTACAATTTCTGAGTGGGATACAGAGAAGGGAGGGCAGAAGGATGGATGGGTAGATGGAGGCATGGGAGGATATTAAGTTCCTTTCTTTAAGGAAACATATTTGCTCAGCTGTCAGTGGAACTGGCTCAGTCTCAATAAGTTCTACTTAATGAGGAGAATACAGTTTAGTACTGTAATTGCTATATACCAAGATGTATTCAGGACCAGTCCCAGAGTTTCAAATTGCCCAGTCAGAAAAGTCACACTAAAAGTGGAGGGGTAGCGGTGGGAGGGGTGACTGGGAATGGAAAGAGAGCAGAACAGAGTTCTTAGCAAGACAAGGTACTGGCCTTTGATTAGACCCACCTAACATGGCATCAGGAGTCACCCACATCTGCAGTTCACATTCATTGCACTGGGCTGAACTCATAAAGTTGAATTCAGATTTATGAGCTTTGTTTTCAATTTGAGTAGCATCCTGGAGGAACAAGTCTACCAAATAAAAGATGGAGGCCCAGGAGTGAGCCCCCGGCCACACAGCGCTCAAGGTCATAGACTCAGGGGATGGATGCCAGGTCTTCACCTCATTATTCTCCCTTCTGAGACTCCAGTGGGTTTGGTCAGTCTTCGAGGCCCTGGGAGCATGAGAACAGCAGTTTCAGCCATCAGACTGACGTGAGACAAGATCTTATAAACCAGAATGTCAGTTAGCATTACAGGGGACTTGGGGCTTAACAAGTGAAATGGCACTGAAAGGCTTTGCTCTGAGATTCAGAGTGTTGTTACAGTGCCAGGCCCCATTATGGGGTGTGTGGTGGCCTGTTTAACTTACAGCAAATCGGGAAGAGAATGGGAGGATCCTGTTTTCAGGGACTCTGGGGGCAAATTCCCTCTTGCGTCCTAGATTATGTCTTGATGCCACACAGCTGTCTTTATAAGGCTAGGGTTTAAAGGACAGCCAGGTTTATCACTAGCTTTTGAGCTTCTCATTTCAGGTGGATCCAGACACATACCAAACTATCAAAGAGTAAAGGAAAGTTTTAGGATCTGTTTACCATTCCCTGAAAAATATGGCTGTAGTGCTCCAGAAAAGCCAAACCATCAGCGTCTTAATATTAAACAGTGATTAACTACACCTACAGGTTTCTGTGCTTGTATTTTTATATTCACAGTTCATGGTGAACTGTGGTATTCCAAGCAGTAAATTGCTTCAATTAGTCATGCAATTGCTATGGCTTGACCTTTTAAAATGAGAGGGGAAAAGATAACTTCCAAGTACTAAGTTAAATATAACTCTTCAAATGTAGACAAATGCTTATGGGTACTTAATAAACCAAGACCAGCAAAACACCACGGAACACATTTGTGTGAAAATAGCAGGAACCCTTGGAATAGCAAGCAGGAATCCACCATTCCAGTCCACCCAAGTGCATTTCAGCAGATGGAACTTTTCTGGGAAGGGAGCTAAAAGTTGAGTG
Organism: Dinomys branickii; assembly: GCA_004027595.1. Taxonomy (NCBI): domain Eukaryota; kingdom Metazoa; phylum Chordata; class Mammalia; order Rodentia; family Dinomyidae; genus Dinomys; species Dinomys branickii. The sequence goes on from PVLD010024341.1 coordinate 22,974, forward strand.
ATGCTTTGCTGCAAGAAGTAGGACTTTACCAACAACACTATCCGCAGATGCAGCTCAGAGGGTAAGGACCAGTTTTCCTGTGCACACAGGCATAACCCAGATCTTGCCTCAAAACCCCAGATTTTTGCCTCAGCAGAAATGGAGAAACATCATTTTTTTGCATACATTTTTTTCCTCTCTATAACTAAACTGGTTTGGTAAGGACCAAACCTAGCACTCGATGGTGTCACAGTAGTAAACAGCCACAAAGGGGGCTAATTATTTTGTAAAATTCGTCTGTCCTCTTACACTGTTTTCCCATGGCTGTGGTTAAAATGGCTACAAACAGAGTAGCTTAACCAGTGGAAATGTTTCCTCTCACAGCTCCGGAGACTCGAGTCCTAAGTCAAGGTATATGCAGAGCTGTGCTCCCTCTTCTGGTTTCAGGGGTAAATCCTCCCTTACTCTTCTAGCTTCTGTAGCCACAAGAAGTTCCTTCACTGTGGCTGTGAACCCCACTTTCTGCCTCAATCTTTTCCCTCTTCTCCTCCTCCTCCTCCTTCTTTCCCTTCCTTTTCTCTCCCTCTTTGTCTCTATCTCTCTTCCCTTTCCTCTGTTTTTTTTCCCTTGACAGTGTTGGGGATCAAACGCAGGACCTTACAGGTACCAGGCAAGTGCCCTTTTGTCTAAGGAGAGACAATTTGTCATTTGATTTAGGGACCATTTGGATAGTCTAGGATGAATTCAAGATCTTTCCATCTGTAAAGATCCTTTTTCCAAATAAATTGTACAGATTGTACATGTTCATAATTCAACCCACTATGCTATACATATATTCTGGGCTTCTCTGTGTGTGTGTGTGTGTTTTTTAATAAAACTTCAGTTGCTTGAAAATAGAAAACTAGTATTTACTTCTATCCTTTAATTTGCTATTTTCCTTTTTTTCCTGATAAAAATAAAAGTGGGAAAAAAACTTTCTTCATTCTTCGCTGCATATACCACTTGGCAAAGAGCTGGCATATGCCTCAAAGGTAAATGTTAAGAATCTGGTGCAAGCATGTACCCAACCAACTGCACACATGGAAGAAATTTCAAAGACACTCTTTTCTAATTTTACTGGTATTATGGATGTGTCTGCATGTCCCCCAAATCCTCATGCAGTCATGGGGTGGGCTTCTAGATTTTTGATTGATTCATAGTCCAAGGCTGGGATTATGGGTGTGAGTGTTACACCCACCCTGGGGCAGATAGTTGGCAGACAATGTAAGGGAGGGAAAGAGGCTGCTTGCCGCCACTCCTCCTTTTTTGCTCTTGTTGCTTTTGCTGTCTTCCGTCACCATGAACAGTTGCCCTCTGCCATGTGCCACTCTGCCTTGGAGCCAGCCAAGTATGGACTGAAATATCCATATCCACTGAGCTAATTAAACCTTTCCTTTCTTAATTTTGGGCATCAGGTATTTTGTCTCAGTAATGACAGAAAAGTAACCAAGACAACTGGAAACACTGGTTACTACACGAGTAAGAAGGTATAGTCTTTACACTACCTGCATAGGTATATGTTCTGCATTTTCAGAAACAATGTACAAATACCCCCCTGCAGACACTATGATAGGATGTTTGGGGAAAACCACCCTTGAAAAATGTAAACTGATTATAAGCTCAGATCTTGGGCAGATTATTCATAATTATTGTGCATCTCAGTTTTCCTATCTGTAAAATGTTATAATAATACGTATATCATAGTGTTACAAGTGTTAAATAGAGTAATACTTTAAAGTTTAAACTAATGCCTGGCACATTATAAGGGCTGTATAGGTATTTATTAAATTTTTTAAAACTATAATTAGAAAACACAATGAATACTGATAAGATACACTTACAAAGGACAAGATACACTTACAAAGTATACATCAACTAAACTTTTTGGTTTCAAATATTTGAGAAGCAGACACAAGAGGCAGTTACTTAACAACTACAATCTATACACAAATTTTAAGCATGCAAAGGAGTAAGGAACTGTTACAGTCAAGGTTTTCAAGGGAATAGATTTAATGCAGGTCACATAATTTATAGGATTATTTTATAGTATTCACCCAAAGAGTCAAATGTAGAAGAGTATAAAAGATCTGTCTATATACTAGAGACCCAAAGAATCCAGCTGTGGGCTTGGATCCCATGACAATGTCTCATGCAAATCTGTATCAAGGATCTATACTGGGAAGGCCCAAAGACCAGTGATGGGAGCTAGAAAGTCTGTACCATTGGGATGAAGGATCTGTTCCAACAGGCTGTGGGATCTGCACTGCAGCCAGGGAGCAAAACTCAAAGAACCAGAGCTCCCCGCAAAAGAACCACAGCCATCCTAGGCAACAGTGAGGACCCAGCTTCTCTGACCATGAGAACACCTGAGTTCATGTCAGGAAAACCAGCTTCTCCAAGAGAATCAACAACACATCATCTTCCCCTCAATTCTTTTTTTTATTTTTTATTTTTATTTATTTATTTTTTTTTCTTTTATTTTCAAGGCAAAAGAATACAAACACAGATAAACAATACAGAAAATACAAAATTATACAGAAACTAGTAGGGAATTAGCACTGGATGTTGTATTACATAATATTATCTTCACATTAGTTAACACATAAACATTAAAGGAAATACCAAATTATAGAGAAGATAGTAGGGAATTAGCACTGGATGCTG
>PVLD010024342.1:0-25655 GCA_004027595.1 Dinomys branickii
AAACAGCTCGCCACCCCAGGATTCTTGCAGATAGGCCACTCAGGTGTTCCTCCCTGGGTGGAGCTCCTTTCCCCCTCACAAAACCCGTTGGGGCGCCTAAGTAGGTCTTCCCACCCGGGAGATCCCGCAGTCCTTAAAGCTGCTTTGATGTCTCTCGCTGGGCTGAGCTTCTTCCCGATTCAGGAAAAACCGGTTAGAGTGTGCACTTAACTCACCCTGTGATCGTGCAGACAGGAGTGCCGTTCAGATGTTTTTCCCTGGATGGAGATTTTCCCTGACTCAGAAATCCCACTGGCCGGTCGCTGTTGCTCCAGTTCATGCAACGCTGGCTGCGGGGGTGGGGTTCTGAGCGGGATCCCGGAGCGCTGCCCGGTTTGGCGCAGTTTGTCCCAGTAGTGCGTTCTCTGTCGGGTTCAGGAGCTGAAGCCATTCTTCCCTCCGCACTCCCTCTCTCGGCTGGTCATCTTCTTCCCGGATGTCCTTATTTCTGTCTTCATATTGCTATATTTCATTGTTTGGGTGGTAATCCTCTGGAAGGTTCTCTCTCTGCTGCCTACCCGGTCGCCATCTTCCCAGAAGTCTCAAATAATATACTTTTCTGTTGTATACAAAAAATTTTCAAATGTGCCAATAGTGGACAAATATACAGTTAAAATAAAATTTAGTAGGTTCTGAAAATCATTTATAAATCTAGATATCTGCTTATTTAATCAAATAAAAAATAAATATGTTAAATGGTAGAGTTGAGTCAGTATGGGAACTCCTAAGGCTCAGCATTGGATAATTAGAAAAATGACTTCACTTTCTGAATGAAAATTGACCAAGTATGTGACTTGGAACCAACTAACTTATCTGCAGTATCAGTTACTCATCTGCAAGTTCAAGCTGTACATTCTAATAGATAAAGTTTAACCATGCAGTATACCTTTTGAAAGGAAAATATTTTGGAAAATTTTGACACACTTTTCAGATATCAGTATTTAGGCTGCAACAAAATAAAGAAAAACTATAATTGTTGAATATGTAGACACACACCCACATCCCCCCCACACATATATGCACGTGAGAGAGAAAAAGAGAGAGTGTCTAATTCCCCTTTCATAAATTATTCCAGTAACCTCAGACTACTAAAAATTAGGACCAGTTTAGAGTAAGTAGTCACCTGCAACTTATCAACCCCTGCACAACTGCACTGCCTGAAAGTGGCATAGCCTCAGTGGCTGGCCAGCAAGAGCTCTGATGCAGCTGACCTCTAGACATCCTAAATTACTATCTTCCTGAAATGGTGAGTTCTCCTACCCCATTCAAATGAAGATCTTTTTGAAAAAGATACTTCGTTCATCCCTTGTAGTTCACTGAGGGTTTCCAAATGCTCCAGTGGTGAAATGATCATTAGGAAATATGAGGCAGAGTCTTTGGAGCAATGACAGTGGTCTCCAAGTCCTGATCAAAGGTAACATGAGCAGCAAATGTAGCAGGCATGGCCCTTTGGGACTCTTGGTGAGAGATCTGCTGAAAAGCGTGGTTTAACATGTTCAATATCTTAAGTCAATAAAAGTATTTAACTTGAAGATTTTCTTTAGAGCTCCTTGGTAAGAGAAATTTACTATGGTAGAATTGACAATGGTACTGAACTCAATGTCTCTCTGTCTTTCTTAGTGCTAGATGTAAAATTAAAGACTTTTCCAGAAGTAGTCTTAGCAGCGAAACAGAACTCAGTATGAATATTTACAGAGAGGATACACCCATACGTGAAAAATAGATAAATTTAAATTACAAGCATCCAGGTAGAGGAATAGACTAAGTGAATATATCACTATTTTTCATTCACTTAAGTAAAAATATAATCAGTATGGTAATAATCATTTTATAATGTTTTTAGTAATTGAATGGTAGCCTACCACATGATAATCATGGAATAGAAATTGTATGATAGTTGTAAATGTCAAGAAGATTCCATTATAATCATTTAAATTAGTAAAATCTGTAAAACCAGTTAAAGATACCTTAGAGAATGTGCTAATAAATCATTTTTACATGTAATTTCTTTTCTCAAGGTGTTATTGAGGTTCTAACAAGTTTCAAAATCATAAGAAAATCCAATTGTATCAAATCACAAGTTGTTTATTCTTGGAATTCATATAAAAATGAGTCAGTGAATGAACAGTCAGTCTAATAAACATATATACTTTCCCTACTTCCTCATTAATGTGTATTTTGCTCAACAAACACGTTACCCTATTATTTTAAACATTTGCCAAACATAAATCTATTTGTTAAGGTACAAAGGTTTCCCTACTATAATTGGACAAATAAATTTATGCATATATTTTGTAAAAACAAACTATACACTACTGCTTCTAAGATTCTCAACTTCCCAGAACATAGCTGCACTGGTACAGGTAAATGAATAAGATGCTGACATGAAAATGGGGTGAAGAACATGGGAAGCTCAGCAGAAAGGAAAAAATGTCTGCCTTCCATTTTCAGGACTAGAGTCTAATGTTAGAACTATACAGCTGTCTATCCCTATGTCACAGTTCACTGACTGCTGCTGCAATGTATTGTGGGTTTTAAAAAAAATCTAATTCTGTATCACCTAGTTTTTGCTATATTGTGGGATTTTGTGGTACATAGGTATTTACATAATATCTCTGATTTTAATTATTTTTTGCCTAAAAAATTTAAAACTATATAAAAATATAAAAAGTGTTAATTCAAGCATATTAAAAGAATGTTAAATCTAAATAAAATCCAGATGCACACTGTACTGTATAAAATAGAAATGCAAGGGGGCTGGGGATGTAGCTCAGTGGAATAAGCGCTTGCCTAGCAAGTGCAGGGTCCTGAGTTCGATCCCCAGTACCGCAAAAAAAAAAGAAAGAAAGAAAGAAAGAAAGAAAGAAATGCACTATGCTGCTACTTCGTGGACTTTCACCTCTTGTGGGGTCTCTGGAATGTAACCCCCGCCATAGGTGAGGGGTCACTGTATTGCTCTACACACAAGCTGCGTATGTGCTAATTAACGAGTCTTCCACAGGAACAGTGGGAGAACATCAGAGTCTGTAGGTAGCATGACAAGTATGAGAAGGAAGGGAACACTTAGCTGGTAAATAGCTATGGCAATTAGTCATATCTGCTACCAAGATCTAAAAGAACTATAAATTATGGAAAAAATAGAACAATGTAAGGAAATTGTGGAAGAAAGACAAGCTGCTTCAATATGTCTGTCTTTCTGTATTTGAAAGGAAAGGGTCCCAGTCTGCTGGGTCATATATTCTAGGAAAAAAAGTGTTATGCTTGTGTCTAGATGTGTCCCCAGAGTCTCCTGCTGTCATAGGTGGGGATTTTTCACAGGCAGATGACTCTCGAGTGTGTGATGCTGGGCTTAAGGGTGTGTGATTGCTAAAGCAGGGTGCTGATTGGTGTGGCACAGTTCTGCGGGTGGGTTATTGGAAGAGCCACTCTGAGTGTGAGTGCTGGCCTCCCTCAGGGTCTGTAGCCTGGACCGGATACAAGGGATGGAAAGAGGGCTGTTGTTGCCACTTGCTGCTTGTTTTCTCGCTAGTTCACTGCTTTGCTGGCCTCCGGCCTTCTGCCCTATGCGCTGCCTCTCCTCTGCCGTGCCGCCCTTCTTGGAGCCAGCCAACTAAGGATGAAAACCTCTGCAGACCGAGCTGCAATGAAACTTTCCTTCTTTCACTTGGAGTGTGGAGTATTTCGTCTCAGCAGCATGGAAAGTAGCCCAGACAGGAAGTTTCAGTGAGCTTCCGTTTGATGTTACCAACACAAGCTGGTGTTTTGCTCCTTCATCTTCGTTGATAATCTCACTGAGTCCAGCTTTACCCTTCTCTTGGGTTGCGGTAACAGCATTCTAATGTATGTGTTATTTTTCCTAGTCCTGCTTCAGTTAAGCTACTGTGTGACTTACAATCTAAGTTTCAACCTAAGTTATTTTCCTGTCACTAAAGTTTCAAAGTGTCTCAGGGAACATGATGTAAATACATACCCTTAGACTCATCTTTACCACACAATTCTACCACTAATTCCAGTCCTATTTTTTTAGTTCCTCAAACACACCAAGTCTTCTCAGACCCCCAATGCTTCCTGTGTGCCATTTTCCATTTGAATAATACTCTATATTTTTGACTAGCTAGATCTTAGCTTGCTTGTCACTCATTAAAGATATGAAGACAGTGATCCCTAACCCTGGGTTATGTGCTTTTCTTATCTGCTTCCCCGGTGCCTGTCCTGACATTGTAGTTAAATGTCTGATTACTTATCTTTTACTTTACTTACGGGCAGGTTCAGAACCAGAGACTATGACAGCACCCTAGGACTATTTACATGAATGAATTGCATATTATGTTGAGATCAAAACCTCAATGAATTCCATTAAAAACATATTATATGGGCTACATATAATGACTGAAATATCATAAAACTGTGAACTAATGACAACCAAAATTAATCTAACCCCCTTCATAAATTTCATAAACAACTGTTTAAAATAGCACACGGGTTAAAGAGATAACGAAAGCATAGAGATGTCTGTGGTCAAAGTGAGGAATCTGTGAGGTGAAGAGCTGCATCTGCATTCGTCTCATGACTGTTTTTTCCTTTCTGAGAGTCAGAATAGAAATAGCTTGCTGAGGTCATCGACACTGTGCTTTGAAAAGGCACAAATGGGAAGCTCTCCTCTTTCTCATTACAGGGCCCAGGCAAGAGCACAGATGGGAATTACTTACCTCCAACTACTGTCTCCTCTTCTGCAGCTCCAGTGTCACCTGCTGGCCTCAGTGACAGTTCTGAGGGTGCTGCTCAGATGAGGTGTCTGCCCCCAAACATCCAGAATACAGTGGAGAAGGGACGTAACAATGCAGGCTCACGAGCCCCACAGATCTTTGGGTTCTGTATGGGGGGAGAAATAAGCTTTAAAAAAATTATAAAACAAAAATGCAGTGTACTATAAAAGAACCATAGCAAACAGCTTCTAAATTATAGATTAGGTATAAATAGTGGCTAAGACACTAGACAGTGACAAATTAAGGAAGTAATTATCATGATGAACTCAAAGTATGTAGACTTTAGGGATAATAAACTGCATTAAAGAGAATTCTATGAAGAGTGTGTATATGAGAAGGGCTGTTAAACTTAGAATCTTCTAAGAGATAGTAGTAATCCTTGAGTAAGCGAAAGAGGGCTATGTGGCTTTTTAGTAATTGATAAGACAGAAGAGAGAGATCAGATCAGGAAGAGACAAGTAGGTCAATTTAAGACATTTTGATCTTGCTCTAAAGAAAAGCCCATGGAAGAGCCTAAAACAGAATAGTGCAGTTAGTTACCCCAAGTGTACTGTGGAGACTGGACAGGAGGGAGGTTTAGGTGTTAAGTAGGGAAGACTTTTCAAAATCTATGGGCTGGGGATATAGCTCAGTGGAATAAGCGCTTGCCTAGCAAGCGCAGGGTCCTGAGTTTGATCCCCAGCACCGCAAAAATAAATAAATAAATAAATTAATTAATTAATCAAAATCTACTGAAACTCTCATAGACACAATGATAGCTTCCGTAGTTACAATGCAGATGATGAAACAAGGATGGACTCCAGATATATATTGCTAATAAGAGTCAGTAGTGATGAATTGGTCTAAACGATGAAGGAAAGTGAATTCTAAAAATATCTTATCACCATGTTTTGAAATTGTGTATCATTTTTATTGTTCTCTATGCTGTTTTGCTTATGTGTGTTATTTTTGTGTTTTTTTCAATGTGATACAAAATTTGTGTGTATATGTAAGGATACCTTGAATAGGTGTATTGCTGGTGTCTGTGGCTTATTGAGAGAAACAGTTGATGCTTAAAACTTACTTTTTCATGACCAGTTATGCATGCTTCAATTTGGTAATAGGAATGACTGATCTGAAAACAATATGCAGTATAAGAGCCATTGTTGTTCTCCTACCATCTTGTACAGTGAAGCTCTGTATTGTTTTGTTGTTGTTGTTGCTTGTTATTGTCTGATTGTTTGATCAATCTTGCTTATGTCTGGTGAACTGAGAAACTTCATTAAGGCTAATGGTATGTAGTATAACAACCATTGTTAATTCCTACCATTTTGTTTTGAGGTCATGCATCATTTTTGTTGTTTTTGTATTGTTTTGATTTTGTCTTCATCATTGTTTTGCTAAGTTTTTTAATTAAAAAAAAACTAATCATGGGGCCGGGGATATAGTCAGTGGCACAAGCGCCTGCCTGCAAGCACAAGGCCCTGAGTCCAATTCTCGGTATCAAAAACAAATCCAATCATGGGCTTGAACTAAAACTATATAAATATCAATAAAATAGATGATGAAATATGAAGAACACTTTTGATACAGAACAATAATGGTCTTGTATTTGTAGACATTATAGTTCAGAATTTGGAGACATGCCCTAGTAGAAAATCCTCAGAGAAGAGGGAAAGTTTGAAGATATATACTCAAGAGTTACAGGATTTAGATGGAAGGTGAAAGCAGGAAACTAGAGGAGAACTACTAGAGAGAAAGATTAGAAAAAGTAACAAAAAAGCAACCTCAGGTCTTAATCCTGAGTTACTGGACTTTTTTCGGTACCAGGAATTGAACTCAGGACCTTGTGTTTACCAGGTAGGTGTTTGTGCCACCAAGCTATATCCACTGCCCATTGCTGACTTACTGTCATATTCAGAAAGGAGAAGGGAAAGGGCTTGTGAAGAACATAGGGAAAAACAGAGTAAGAGAATTAAGACTACTAACATGAGACTGTCAAAAATAAGGAGAAATTTAAGAGGAAAGGGGAAACTTGAATGCTTCTGACAGATTCAAAATGTCAAGATATAAAAGTATGTATTACATAAGTGAATCTACATATGCCTTGAGCAAGAATAGTTCTAGAAGAGAAGAAAATAAGGCCCTGAGGTGAAGAACAGATTTGTAGATGAGAGCAGCAATCTGCAGGTTTGCATTTGCATGTTAGAGGGATCCACATCATTGACAAAATAGTCAAGATTTCTTTAGCAGACTCATCCATTGAGTAGATCACATAGACGTCAGACTCAGCCATGCGACTTGTTTTGCCCAAGTGTAAGTTATATGGCACAAGGTATTTCCAAGTGGAATCATTAAGAGTTGTCAGATGCTTCGATCGTGTTTCTTTTGCCCTGGTGCCAACCTGAGAGGCTTGCAGTATGCCATCAACCTGAGCCCCACAGGGAGAGAGAGCCAACCTAAAATAGATGTACCATATAAGATTGCATGATAAATTAGTGAAAGATAATTCAAATGGGATACACTTGCCTTTTTTGTCTTTTGTAAGCTTGATGGTATGTAAGAATTGTGCTGCATTTCCTACAGGGAAAAAGTAAATGTGCAAGAGAAGATATGATTTTTAGATATGTAGAGTGATTTTTAAAATATAGAGTTGGTGAAAACAGATAATTTGAACATGCTAAAACAAGATCACAAAATATATGAAAATATATCTTATGGACAGCATTCCAACATGATTTAAATTTTTCCGAAGACATTCTGTGAAAACCATACAATGAATAGATTTGCACAGCCTGGTTTTCCTATTGCTCTAGGAACTCACTGCGAGGTTGCTAAAAGCTTCCAAACTTCAAATGTTGCTATTGCACAATTTGTTATACATAAATTCAATTATTTACAAACTTGTCAAAATAACAAATAATTTTAAAGACAAGCATAGCTTTCCCATTTCCCTATTACTTCTCTTTATGTGCTTTATTATTGAAAAATTAATGTTATTGGAGCCTCACTGTGTTTTGCCACTAAATTTGACAAAATTTAAAAGTATATACTCGTTCTAACTTGTTTAAATGTATCAAATACCTTCTACTGGGAGTGCCTTTAAAAAAGAGACTGCATTTATTCAAAATTTGCATAATAGCAACCTCTTAAAAGCTCCTGTGTAACCTGCTTTTTCTTTTTAAAATTAAAGCACTGCATCTGCAAAGATATGACTCTATAAAGCTTAAACTTCTTGCTATTGAGTTCTCTTCCTCATCTGTGACTTTTCTATCATACACATTCAGTTACCAGGTTCTTTTTTTTAAAAAATAAGGTAGTCAGTAGTGCAAGCTTAAGTATTTATTTGAAAATCAAGTTATATGCTTTCCACTTCATACATCACCACTACCAATAAAAATCCTGAGATCAGGATGTTGCTGACAGCATTTGGACATTGCGTTAGGTAGGATAACATTCAGCCTGCTTTCTGGAAGTTCACAACTCAGCATTGATAATAGTGCACTTGTTTCTTCATCTGTGAAATAAGCAGGGCTGATTTCTGGGGCTTACCAGGCAGAAAAACGTGTTGAGTGAAAGAGTGCTCTCTCAAGTCTGGAAGGAAACTTTTCTGATCATAGTTCTACTTTTAATGTACTTTTATTCAATGTGACAGAACTTTCAATGCTGTTATTGGTGTCACGGAGAATTTTAACTTACACAAAGTGATTAGTGTATACAGACTGAATGGGAAAACTCCAGATTTCAGTTATTTCATTGTAGTTGATAGAACAGGCTTTCTGTGTTCAGCACCCACTGTGCTTCTCTTTTCACTTGGGGTTGTAAAATCTATTCAGTGTTGTTGTGTTTTAGAATAGTCATTGATCAAAATGTGCTCAAATTGGTGAGAAAATAATTTGAGAAATTGCTACAAGACAGTCTTCATAGTTTATACTTCCCATGTAGCTCCTGGGATGGCAAGAGAGCATGAGTTAAAGGATGAATGAAGGAGGGTGTGGTGATGCACACCTGTAATCCCAGCACTCAGGAGGCTGAGGTGGAAGGGTCACTGAGAGTTCGAGACCAGCCTGGGCTACAAAATGAGTTCGAGGCCAACCTTAACTGCATAGTGAGACACTGTCTCAAAAAGGAAAAAAAAAAAAAAGGGTGAATTCGAATGAATGAATAAGAGTAAAAAATATGGTAGTAGGAATTACTCAGAAGAAAATGGATAATTGGACTAGGCTGTGATTCCACTCATGCTGGAAAATAGTCCAAAAAGAAATTAATATTTGTCTAAGTCTCTAGAGCTAGTGTTTAATGTAGACCAATATAGCTTTTTGGTATATGGCTTTATTTTTGGTAATAAATACTGTTTGCAAGTAGGTATAATGGAAGGATTGCATATGTAAGAAAGCCAAATATCCATGATGATGAATTGTGTGCACCTGTGTGTGTGTGCGTGTGTGTGTGTGTGTGTGTGTGTGTCTGTTCTCTAATTCTTCTGTTTCAAGTATTCACAAACTGGGACAGTCTCTCTGACACAGATACACAGATTTGCAGGATACAGTGAAATGGCAGTATATATTCATGTCTCAAGAAGCAATTTAGAAATTCAATCATATACAACCATAATTAGATATGTAGATCACTAGAGGTATCTGCATTCCTCTAAGTATCTTTTGGGAGAATAATTGTGTCCTTGATGGAGAAAAGACTGTTCACAATTTCCTTTAGCATGCTATGAAATACTGCCATTCTCAAAAGACTTTTTGAGAAAGTGTGTGTGTGCGTGTATGTGTGTGTGTGCATGTATGTGCATGCACACGTGTGCATGTTTGTTGCCTACTGCAATAATAGTTTTAAAGGGAAAGCTATTATTTTTTCTAAATAAAACAACAACTGAGTGTTGAATTTGTTAATACATGTTACTGTACTATTAGTAAATGAATGGTGTGATGACCTTCACATATTTATAAATTAACATGTTGCTGTGGGGGAGTATTGTTTTTCTGGGAATGCTCTGTGGCACTCCCAGATAGAAGCCATGTGTGCTCGTGTGGGTTGTGTGGGATGGGACACTGTGCCACAGAGAGGGAGGAAAGGGTGTGGTCCACATGGGAAACGCATGAGCTGAGTTCTCCCAAATGCTGTACTTTAAAAATATGGATCAGAGTCAGGAGATCTGCACTCAAAAGCCTTACAAACTGTTCTCAACTGGATTCGCACGTAGGCCCTCCCTGTGAGTGCCCGGTGCCGAGTGAGGTTTGGCTGCAGGCGCTCCAGGAGCCTCTAAGACTGTGGTTCTGGTCTGGGCTTCACTTGTCCCTGCCCTCCAGGCAGTAGCACAGACTGTAATCGCTGTTGGTGCGGCCCACTACGGGCTTCTCTGCACGGACTGACTGACTGGAGAAGCAGAATCAGGTGGGCTATGGTCCGCTGACCGCACAGTTCCCAGCTGAACACTGCCCAGAGAACCAGGTATTTCCCATCTATTTCCTGGAGGCAGGATGGGCGATTCATGACATTGCCGCTGTTACAGTCTAAGTCTCCACCCTCTGTGCGTCTGGTGCAGACATGATATCTGCACTCTGAAGCCTACTGTACTGCTCTCACCTGGGTTCATGCATGGGTTCTTCCTGCACGTGCCCAGCACTGAGTGAGGTTTGGGTGTGGGTACTCCAGGGGCTCCTGAGACCATGGTTCTGGTCTGGGCTTCACTTGTGCCCTGCCCTTCAGGTAGTCACACACACAGGGAGTCTGTGATCACTGTTACTGCGGCCTGTGTCTGGATCCTATGCGTGTCCTGAACTGACTGGAGATATAGAATCAGATGGTTCACAGACTGCTGACCCTGCAGTTTGTGTCTGGGTTTTGCCTGTATGTTGAACTACCTGGGATCACAGGACCACTGGCCTGGGATTGTGCCAACAATGGAACAGGATTCTGGATCATATATGTGGCAAGAACTGTGAGGGGCCCCTGGAACAAACCATCTGCCATCAACTGACATCACAGTTTGTCTCTGAGACCTGGGAGAACTAGGTACACTTCACCATCTACTGGAAAACCCCAGCCTAAGCAATGCATCTCAGGGAACACTGATGGGCAGGCCTGACCACCAGGAAACCTAGGGCCACTAGCAACATTTGCTGAACTGCCACAGAAGAGGGAAACTGACCGTTCTGCCTCCAGCATCAAACCTGATAATGCAAAGGACTAAAACACAATCTCAGAACAACACCCCACTCAGAACAAGCCCAGGAGACATTGACATAGGAGAACTTGTTAAACACACACCTGAAATTGCTGAAATGATTTCAGCAGAAGTAAAGAAACAACTCCATCAGGCCATAAAAGAGATCAGATCAGATATAATCTCTCAGGCAAAAAATGAAATGACAATAATAATGAAAGAAATGTTCCACACATCTGGAGAAGAAACAGATAAAAAAATAGATGAACATAAGCAATAGATGGAAACATTGCAAGAGCAATATAGGAATGAATTAGAATGAATGAAATAGACTCAAACAGATTTCTAGGAAATCAAAACTTCCACTGAAAGCTTGGAAAACCACCTGAATGAAGCTGAAGGTAGAATTTCAGATCTTAAAGACAACATGGCAGCTAGTGATCATGAAAGAAAGGATCTCTTATAGTCAACAGGGATTAAGGAAAAATCAATTCAACAGCTGCAAAGAGAAACAATGTTCAAGTAATAGGAGTCAATGAAACAGCAGAGGGTGACACAAATGACATAAAAAGAATATTTGCAGAAATAATAACAAAATTTCCCAAGCATGGAAACAGAAACTGAGATGAGGCGTGTAGAGGCATGTAGAACTCCTACTAGTCATAACCATAATGAAACTACACCCAGACATATAATTAAGATCCCAGATCTCCAGCAAAAGAACAGAATATTAAAAGCTGCTGGAGAAAAGAAACAGATCACCTATAAAGGAAAGCCTATCAGAATCATAGTAGACTTCTCAATACAAATCATCCAATCGAGAAGAGCCTGGAGCAAAGTATTACAGGTCCTAAGACAAACAGCTTCCAACCAAGATTGATGTATCCTGCCAAACTATCCTCCAAGTTTAATGGAGAAATGAAATATTTCCACAACAAAGAGCAACTGAAGAACTTCATGAGTGCCAAACCATCCTTACAAAAAGCACTAAAAGGGATTCTAGATAGAGAAGAAAATAACTATAATTTCAAGAACAACAATAGAAAGGAACCCTCAAGAAGAGCAAACAAGTAAACAGGTAGAAAAAGTAAGAAACCAACAGCAAGTAAATAACAAGACAATGATAAGTCAGCAAATATTGGTTATAACCATAAATGTAAATAGCCTCAATTCACCAATCAAAAGAAACAGACTGGCAGAGTGGATTAAGAAACAAAATTCAATGATATGCTGTATACAGGAATCACATTTTACCCAAAAGGAAATCCATAGATTGAAAGTCAAAGGATGGAAAACAATTCTCCACGCAACAGCAACCTAGAAAAATGCAGGAGTAGCTATTATGTTTGTAGACAATGTAAACTGCAACTTGAGAACAATCCAAAGAGATAAAAAAAAAAAAGGTCACTACATACTTGTTAGGGGAAAACTGCAAGAGGATGAGATAAAAATCCTAAACATATATGCAACAAATATTGGAGCACCAAACTACATAAGACAAATCTTAACAGACGTGAAAACCCATATAATCAATAACACTATTGTAATAGTGGACCTCAACACCCCTTTGACACAGAGAGATAGGTCAACTGGACGAAAAATCAGCAAAGAAATAACAGATCTGAACCAAAGCTGTGAACAAATGGACTTAGTAAATGTATATAGAATGTTCCACTCCACAAGATCAGAACACATGTTTTTCTCAGCTGAACATGGGACTTTCTCGAAAATAGACCACACCCTAGCCCATAGAGCATACCTACATAAAAGCAAAAGAACTGAAATCCCATGAATATTATCTGACCACAGTGCAATGAAATTGGAAATTAATGACAAAAGGAACTCCAAAAACTCCGTAAACACTTGGATACTAACAATAACTTCCTGAAAAACCAATGGGTCACAGAAGAAATTAAAAATACCTACAAACAAACAAAAATGTCAATACAACTTACCAGAATCTGTGGGATGCAGGGAAAGCGGTCCTCAGAGGGAAATTTATAGCACTGAATGCGCACATAAGGAAACAGAAAGAGAACAAATAAATAGCCTAATGTTGAACCTCAAACTTTTAGAAAAAGAACAACTGAAGCTCAAAGCCCAAAGAAAGGAGGAGATTATAAAGATCAGGGCAGAAATCAATACAATTGAAAGGAAGAAAACCCTACAAAAATAAGTGAATCAAAGAGTTGGTTATTTTAAAGAATAAATAAAAGTGATAACCCTCTAGCCAACCTTCTCAAAAAAAGGAAAGAAAAAAATTTACACAGTAAGAAATAAAAAGGATAAAATTACTATAGATTCTACAGAAATTCAGATCATTAATGACTACTTCAAAAATCTTTACTCCCATAGGATAGAAAACTCAGAAGACATGGAAAGATTCCTAGATATGTAAGAATTACCAAGGCTGAGTCAAGAAGATATAAAAATCCTGAACAATCTAATATCAATTAATGAAATTGAAAATGTGATTAGAAATTTACTGATGAAGAAAAGCCCAGTCCCTGATGGATTCACAGCAGAATTTTACAAGAAATTCAGAGAAGATTTAATACCAACACTCCTCAAACTCTTCAATGAAATTGAAAAGGAAGCAATTCTCCCTAACTCATTTTTGGAGGCAAGTATTATGCTGACACCAAAACTAGAGAAAGACCCAACCAAGAAAGAGAACTACACACCAATCTCCCTAATGAACATAGATGCAAAGATACTCAATAAAATACTAGCAAATAGAGTGCAGCAAATCATCAAGAAAATCATACACCATGACCAAGTCGGATTCATTCCAGGAATGCAGAGATGGTTCAATATTCGCAAATCAATTAATGTTATACACCATATCAATAGAGCCAAAGACAAAAACCATATGATTGTTTCAATAGATGCAGAAGAAGCTTTTGACAAAGTCTAATATGCATTCATGATTTAAAAATCTCTACAGAAAATAGGAATAGATGGTCTTTACCTCAATCTGATCAAAGCCATCTATGACAAACCAACAGCCAATATCATACCAAATGGTCAAAAACTGAAAGCTTTTACTTTAAAATCAGGAACAAGTCAAGGATCTCTGCTGTCACCACTCCTGTTCAACATAGTGCTGGAAGCATTAGCCAGAGCAATTAGACAAGAGAAAGAAATAAAAGGAATGAGGATAGGAAAGGAAAGAGCAAAACTATCACTATTTGCAGAAGACATGAAACTTTACATGGAAGACTCCAGAAACTCCACAAGACTTCTTGAAGTAATTGACAATTTCAGCAGTGTAGCTGAATACAAAGTCAACATCCAAAAATCAGTAGCATTCCTATACACAAACAGCAAACAGACTGAGCAATTAAAGAAACCATACCTTTCACAATAACATTGAAGAAATTGAAATATTTAGGAATCAATCTAAGGAAAGAAGTAAAACATCTATTCAAAGTACAGTACTCTGAAAAAAGAGATCAAAGAGTATTTCAACAAATGGAAAAACATCCCTTGCTCATGGATAGGAAGAAGCAACACTGTGAAAATGTCCATACTACCAAAAGTGTTGTACAGTTTCAATGCAATTCCCATTAAACTACTGTTAGCATACCTCACCGATCTAAAGAAAAACATTCCTTAAATTCATCTGGAACCAGAAGAGACACAGAATAACAAAAGCAATCCTGGGCAATGAGGACAAGACATGTGGATTTACAACTCCTGACCTGGAATTATACTACAAAGCTACCGTAATAAAATTAACATGGTACTGGCTAAAAATAGACCAGAATATCAGTGAAACAGATTGGAAGACACAGACACAATCCCAAACACACTCAGGAACCTAATCTTTGATAAAGGAGCCAAAAAAACTCACTGGAAGAAAGATAGCCTCTTCTGGGAGACTGCCGAGAGACCTGCGGTCGGCATCCATCTTAAAATGTATCAGTCATCTTAAGAGCCTTGAGTTTAGTTTCAGTTTCTATCTTGAGTTAAGTTTCTATTTTCTCTGAGCTAAGTTTCTGTTTCCCGTAAATCATATGATGTAATCACATACTATGGCCTGATGCCTGGGCCTCCCCCGCGTGATATCTGGACCTCCCTCCATTGCCTAGTTACCCGCTGACGTCAATCCCCACTCCCGCACTGTATATAAACCCGAGCTTTCCGCTCAATAAACGAGACTTGATCAGACTCCTGTCTTGTCTCCATTTCTTGTGTTTCTTGTCTCACTCATCCCACTCCCCCTCTAGAGCCTTCGTTGACTACCCGCGGGTCGGGACAGCCTCTTTAATAAATAGTGTTGGAAAAATTTGTTTACCACCTGCCAAAGACTGAAAATAGACCCAACTCTATCACCATGCATCAAACTCAAGTCAAAATGGATCACAGATCTCAATATTAAAACAGAAACACTAAATCTATTGGAAGAGAAAGTAGGTAAAAACCTTGAAGACATAAGGGTAGACAGAGAGTTCATGAACAAAAACCAACCTGCTCATGAAATACTTCAAAGAATCAACAACTGGGATCTCATCCTATTGAAAAGTTTCTGCACAGCTAAAGAAATCACCAGCAGAGTAAAAAGAAAACCCACAAATTGGGAAAAAATTTTAGCTGACTGTGCTTTGGACAAAGGTCTTCTATCACAAATATATATGGAATTAAAAAACATCAGTGCCTCCAAATTCAGAGACCCAATCTAAAAATGGGAAGCTGAGATGAACATGCAATTCTCAGATAAATAAATACAAATGGCAAATGAATTCATGAAAAAATGTTCAACATCATTAGTCATCTGAGAAATGCAAATTAAAACAACAATGAGATTTCACCTCACCCCAGTAACAATGGCTACCATTAAGAAATCAACCAATACAAATGCTAGGGAGGCTTTGGAGAAATAGGAACTCTTCTCCACTGCTGGTGAGAATGCAGACTGGTGAAACCACTGTGTAAATCAGTTTGGAGATTCCTCAGCAAAGTAGGTCTACAGGTCCCATTCAGCCCAGCTATTCCTATTCACGGTATTTTCCCAGAAGATCTGAAATCATCATATCACAACGATATGTGTGCACCCATGTTCATAGTGACACAGTTTGTAATTGCTAAACTGTGGAACCAACTCAAATGTCCATCCACTGAGAAGTGGATAAAAAAACTGTGGTACTTTTATATAATGGAGTATTACTCAGCTATAAAGGAAGATAAACTTGAGAATTTTATAGGTAAATGGTCACAACTAGAAACCGTACTCACAAGTGAAATAAACAAGATCTCCATGTGTAACCAATGTATTTTCTCACTAGTGTAAGAACCTGAAAGAGTGAATAAAAATTAGGAGGTATGACAGACATTGTGAAATGAAAGGGAAGTGCTCAAAAGTAAGGGGCAAGTACGGTGTGGGAAAGGAGAAGGGAATGAGAGGGAATCATGTATGTATGTACACACAGGACGGCTAACAGTTGTACTACCCTTCTATTGCTTTCCTGAAAGGAACAGTTAATGATTACTGGTTTGATCATTATTGAATGTCTGTATTTGTTTTCTTGAGAAACTACTTTGAATATATGAATAGTAATAAAACAACCATTGTTAATTTCCTACCACTTTGTCTGTAACTGTATTTTTTTGTATTTTTCTTACACTATTTCTGATTCTTTTGCACTATCTTTTTCAGTAAACTAATATTTGCCTTAAATGTTTTATTTTCCACTTGTACAAAAGGAGAAGAAGAGAAAAAAATGGACAACTGGTTCTTTGTGACATTTAATGGCATTTTTGTGGTACTCTAGCATGAAATTGTCTTAATGGGTTAGTTTGCTAATAGTTTTCTCACTTTTTTGATGGGAAATTGTTCAATGATTTTTATTTGCGTTCAGAAAACAATGTTGAAGGTAATTATAAATATAAGTAACACAAGAGCCCCATTTCTGTGTATGGGCTTTGGAAAATGCTTTAGGTTATGATCATCCTGAATTTCTCAGGATGAACAATTAAATTTCACCTTTGCTTCCCGGCTCCTCCACCAATAGATCTGGGTCTATTGTGACTCCTAGTGGCTAGAACAGGAACCTTTTCTACTTCTGCATCTTCCTCTGCATTCTCCTTACTATATGTTATTTCATACATCCACAGAATCACAGTTCCAATCATATATATTTTTATTTTCTTTTGTCCAGTGGTATTTCCTGCCTGATATTCTATTTCCTTCTACTGAACATGGAAAATGTTTTCTGTATTTCACAAAGACACTGACTTTTTTCATTTCCTTTATTAAATTCACTTTTCCCAATGAGCATACTTAATATAGTATTAATGATGGTGTTGTTAGGTAGTTAGCCTTGAGACTGAACAGACTTCAATAAGTTGTGCTGAGAAAAATTGGACATCCACACATACAATACTGAAATTATCTTCCTATCTCTTATCAGTTCCACAAGTCAATTCAAAATGGACTAAACCTCCAAATATGAAGCATGAAACTACTAAAAGAAATTAGAGGGGAAGTGCTTCAAAACATTGAAACGGGCTAGAAAAATTTTAGACGCTAAGAACAGCAAAGAGAGAGAAAAACAGGTAAATGGGACTACAATACAATACAATATGTTTTACTCATTACACAATGTGTGCATGTATTGAAATATGTTGTTTTTCCATGCATATATATATATATG
The DNA here is from genome assembly GCA_004027595.1 of Dinomys branickii. NCBI lineage: Eukaryota > Metazoa > Chordata > Mammalia > Rodentia > Dinomyidae > Dinomys > Dinomys branickii. The sequence goes on from PVLD010024342.1 coordinate 17,616, forward strand.
CACATAATGTTTACACTGTATGAATAAATTAAAATCATTCAAATGAAAAGAAATTGCAAAAAATCTGAATGTGAAAAATAACATTCTTTTCCATTGTGAATTAAGCAGGATTTTTTTTAAAGTCTTGTAAATTTAAACATTATTTTTCCTTTTTACTAGCACATGCATGTGTGTTGTATATGGGATGCAAGCATGGTGGATACGGAAAGTTTTGGCAAACCTGAGGACTAAAATAAATTGTAAATAAGACTTGAATATATGAAGGTGTATTCTGCTGTATTTGGAAACCTAATGAGAAAAATGCTCTGAAATAAAACTACGCAATTGCCCATATTCCCGTTTTTCCTCTGTATATTTTCAAATTGAGATGTGATAAAAGGCTAAAATAGTAAAGTCCCAATAATGGAGAGATAGTTTAGTCACACAGTTGCATTTCAAATAGGTAAGGACTGCAGAGATTGTTAACACGGGAAACAGTGGGAATTTTCAGTACCAGACCCTAAGTCCCTTTGGCATTTTATTCTCCCTTTAAATTAACAGGAGCACTTATCTGCCCTCCAAACCAACTGACGGGAAAATTCTTATGTTAGCCCATCAGAAAAAAGTTAAGCTTTCTCAGCTTTATTGAATAAATTCTTAGGAAGTGATTATCACTATCAAGTTATAATCTCACATAGTTACTTCTCTGTGTGTTATGAAACTATTCAAGATCTACCCTTTATCAAACTCCAAGTTTACAAGGCAGCACTCTTAACTGCAGTGATCTGCTGTATATTAGACCTTTAAGGATTACACATCTTGCATAACTGAAATTCATGTCCTTGTTCAACATCACTTCCTCTTAACTAGCCCTGAGAAAATGCTATTCTATCTTTTGCTTCGAGGGGTCTGCCTGTTGGAAATCTCATATATAAGTGACCTGTTCTTGGGTTATCGCACTTAACACAATGTCCTCCAGATTCATTCATTTTACTGAGAATGACAAGACTTCTTCTATAAGGCTGAAAAACAGGCTGTATGTATGTATATGAGCACATGTGAGGATGATTTCTGTAACCATCTCTCCACCAGTGAGCATTTAGTTTTATTTTCTGAAGTGTTGGTTAGTGTGAATAATATTGCAGTTAAACATGGCAATGTAGATATCTTTATAAATTGATGACTTCATTTCCTTTGGCTATATAGCCAAGCAAGATATTTCTGCACCATAGTTTTATTTTAAAATTTTTGAGGCAATTCTATAGTGTTTTCCATTATTACTATACATATTTCTTCCCCAAATGATATCCACAGACTCCTTTCCCCCACATCATCCCAGGACTGCGTTTTGTATTTTGGATAACAACCATACTAAGCGGTGTGGATGACAGCTTTCCATTTTCATTAGCATTTCACTAGTAATTAATTGTGTTGATCATTTTTCATATTCCTCTTGGCTATTTGTATGTGTTATTTGGAAAGATGTCTGTCATTGCTCATTTTAATTAGGTTGTGTTCTTGCTGCCGAGCTCTTGGAGTTCCTTTTATTTGTTGGTTATTAATCCCTCATTAAATGTGTGGTTCATGCATATTTCTCCCATTTGTGAGGTGTCTTTTCATCCTGCTGACAATTTCCTTTTCTCTGCAGAAGCTCTTGAGCTTTTCGCAGTCCCATTTGCCCTTTTTGTTGCCTGCTCTTTTGATAATTTCATTTGAACTTTGAGTATTAGTGGCATGATATAAGGAGAAGCAAGTTTCTGATTACTTCATACAGAATACAGCAGAGAGGAGAGTGGCAAATAGCAGAATTTCATGTGTGGGGCGGTACAGCTGCTTCTTACATGGATCTTGGTGGTCACATCTCTGTATTTCTTCTTGAGTCTCGGTGAACTTCCTAAGAGTCTTGAACCTGTGAATCTCCCCAAATTTCTTTCTAATGAACATGGAAACTTTATTTACTTCTCGAGTGAGTTATATTTCCATTGTTTAAATTAAAAATTAAATTACCTTGACCATACCATTATTTTTCATAATAATCTCAGTTGGAAGAATGATGCTGAATGGTTCCAATGAAGGATGCAGGCTTAAGTCTCTGATTTGAGATCTAAATTTTGGGCCATGATTTCAGAATTAATATTTACCTTTGCAATCTAGAACAGATGAAAATTTCAAATGTTATCAGTGTTTGTAGTTTCCAGATTTAGTTTTTGTAAGACCACAAAAAAACAAGTGTCAAACAAACAGGGAGTCTTCATTTCAGTCTTCCCGAAACAGGCACCTGTTCACTGGGTTTGAAACGACGAAGCAGGCATTAGAATTTGCCTCACAAAACCTAGAGCCCAGTGGACAAGCATGTACTACATTACTCATATTTCATTGTAAAAAGGGTAAACTGAGGTACTCCCTAGCTATTGCCAAGGGAGCAAAGTCCAGGGATTAAAGCAAAGAAGAAACAGAAATGCTTTTTGATGTCCAAAAGAGTAGTGGAGGGTACCAAAGGAGGTGGTCACAGCCTTACCACAGACAGCCTGCAGACAGAAGTAGTAAAAGTGTGGATCAGAAAGAAAAGGTTAAAAACTTAAGAGACTTTCCAACCATGTTTTTATAGCTTTTGTCTGCTCTGACAAAACCACAAAGTTCGATATCTCTCAGAAGCTACATAAAGGAGAACAAGACACCTGCAGTCACTGGGCAGGACTGTGTGTAGAGGCAGCACATAGGAGACACAGAGAGGTCACCAGCGTCACACTGAACAGTTTCTCAATAATGTCTCTATTTCAGCGTCATCTCCCTGCTCACCAGGGGCATCACTGCACTAGCGTTGTGCTCTCTCTGGGCTGGTACTGAACTTCACCCTTGCAAAGAGCCCAGAGGTCTTTACCTCGCAGGGCCAACCAGGCTCGAGATATTTCTCTGTTTGTCTGCTTTCAGGAGATAATGCTGTCTATCAAGTACATTTTATAGCTAAAAGTTGAAAGAGAGGGAAGACAAATACCGAACTTACAAAAAGCGATTGTTACATTTCTTAAACCTGTGATTACACTCAGACTGTCTTGAGGTTTAACTTCCTTCTTCCCAGCTCAGTAGTATTTGCTTTGTAAATAGTTTCTCTGCGTTGCAAAATGTTAAGCAATATCCTTTCCAGCTTCAGGAAAGAGAGTTTTACAGATATATATTCTGTGGCTACGAGTCCACAGTGCAGCTATGCCAGGGCAACCGAGCAGGTGGTTGTGACAGGTTACATGTAAAATGTCCCCCCGAGCCTCACGTGTTTGGAAGGTGACTGGATAGTGGGCAGGGGTACTCCTCAGTGGACTCGCCCACTGATGTGTTTGTAGCCGAACGTGCTGTTAAGAGTTGGGGCAGAGGGGAAGGTGGGTCACTGGGGTGTCACCTCGTCCCTGGCTGCTTTCTCATCTTCCTGCTTCCTGCCACCACCGATAAGCAGCTTCCCTCCCCACACTTCTCGGCCATGATGTTTGTCCTGGAACGAACCGCGCATGCACCGAAATTTGAGTCAAAATAAATGGGAAGATAACTCAGCTGCACAGCGTGTGCCTGGCCAGTGCGAGGTTGTGAGTTCGATTCCCGGTACCAATAGAGAGAGAGAAAGAAAGAAAAGCAAGTAAAATATACTTCTCATACTTTAAATTTCAGGTGTCTAATATTTTTCTAGTGACTGGACAGTGTCTAATACAGTTTCCAGGAGACAAAAATATTCCAAAAGATGGCAGGTAAAAGGTAGGGTTGTCAGAAGTCACAGCGTGTGCAGACAGGAGAGGCTGGGATTAATGGATCCAAAAAGGAAGGCTCTGCTCCCAAGGTCCACGAGGGGTGCTGCTGCTCTGCTGCGCCCCTCGGCAGAAACCCGCAAGGATGCAGGCTAACCACTGCTCCTCCGGGGACAGCGTGGGAAGAGTGCCCACTGAATAGCAGCACCAGTCGGGAGGTGTGGTGCTGACAAGCTGGACCTCCTTTACTGTTCAGGAAATACTCAGCGTGCAGTGCCAGCGCCTTCCCTCTCCACAGGGTCCTGTCTCTCCTGGATGGGCCATCACACTCCACAGCACTGCTGCCCATCCGGTTATCTAAGGGAATGCGTTTTATAAATTAAACTGCACACGCAGTGACATCAGTAGCTTGCTTCATTCCATCATTTAACCAGTATGCAGCAGGAAAGCAAAATCCACAGATAATGCCAGTTGGGCCAGTACAAGTGTTCATCGTATAATACTGATACACTCTGGTCTGAGCACGCTGTCACGTCCCCTTGATTTGTAAAAGCCTTAGGACTTCAAAAAAGATATTTCAGGAACATGTTGCTAAATGACATACTTTCACTCTGGGTCTGAGCCTATATGCACATATACATAACATGATTAATAAACCAACCTTGCAGAAGACATACCTAAAAGACATTTGAGAGGCCTACGTTAAGGCTTATCTGGGTGGAGTTCAACTCATTTCAAAGGCAATGAAAGATAAAGAATAAAATAAACAATTTTAAAAGACAGTCTGAATTATTTTAATTCCTCTAGAAATATTTAATTGCATAAAGATAATAGCAATAAAATTGTTAGGAGTCATGATATGATGCTACCACATACGTTTGTCACATATATAGTTTAAACAGTCCTAAGAATAATACTTTGCAATTACCTCATAGGTTTTATGAGAAAAACATTAATATTTATTTTACATTATAATAGATTTCCTTTTTCTTAATAGTTATACTAACTGCCTTTTAGATGGCAATATATTGTAGTATCTCACTGTAACTTCTGTGTGCATCTATTGTCTTATCTGTTTCTCAAATATTCTCTAAAGTTTATGGTAGCCATTTACAGTGCTGAAGTCTTCTGAGTACTCTGTTGCCATGACAGAATTAGACTTCCTGTGGAAAAATTCAAACAGCACCTTTTTTTAGTTGTGCGTCTGCAGCAAACTACCAAGACATGTCTGATCGCTAAGATGTTCAGTGATTACTCTGAGTTGCACTGGATGTGAAGGAAAACAAACAGCTTGATTTTTAGAGTGAAGATTGAACTTCAGCAGTCAGGTAAAAAAAAATCTTGTTTTGACTTGTGCAGTGAACACATTTGGTACATAAGACACAGATGAAGAGAAAATAAAAATAGCACAATGTCACCTTGGGAAATCTGTTTTTGATCAAGAGCATACCACAACTTGCTTTAGAGCATAACTGTGAAATTAAAAAATATATATCTACTGTTGATTCTTGACAGGAAAGAAAATGGAAATTTAATTACCTTTCCGGGTTTTCTTTCTTTGCAGTGCCTTTGTCTTGTCACTCTGAAAATGATAATAATTCAAAAGAGATCTGGGACCGAAGCCTCTAGCTACATACTGTTAGTCACACTGGTGGCATTGACTGTAGTTCTGTCCTCACCCAAATCATGCATCAGTACATCACTGCAACACTTTAGCACTCTCCCTTTCTGAAGTACTCCAAGAACACTTTAAATCCCCTGTAATATGCTTTGTAAAGAACTGGAAAACCAAGCATATCTGTATTACATTCCTATTGCTCCTGTTATAAATTACTGAAAAATGTACCATAAAGCAACACAATTATATTTCCTTACAGGTCTGGAGGTCATAAGTTTGAGAAAGATTTTACAATACCAAAATCACACTTTTGAGGTCACCTAGATTCTACCTTAAAAGTCAGCAGTAGTGCAGCACTTTCAAATCTCTATCTCTCCCTCACTTTCATATACTCACACACATAATGATGGGTCAACACAGAACCTTAACTCTGTCAGTTCTGACCCTCAGTTATTGTATTGATATAATTAAGTTTTGTGATTCAGTTGAGCCTATGATATTAGATAGTATAGGAGGCACAATAGATAGAAATTGGTGAGCAGTAAGGTTTTATAAATTTCCCTTCAGCAATTTATAAATTATGGGAATAATACATGGTTAATTATATATTATGGAAAATATATAAATAGTTATAAATTGTAGGAATATATTCCCATGGGCTTATTGATAGTATCCATTTTCTCTTTTATAAATTGTCTTTTTATACCATTTACTCATTTTCCTAATGATATATTTATTGGTATGCTTTATGTGAGCACTTTCAATAATAAGAACAATAATATCTGAGGTTAGACATGCATTTTGCATATTTTTATAACCTATAAATTCTTCTGATCATTTCTGAGAGTCTTGCTGATAAATGACTTGTAGCTTATTCATCTATTCATTCACTTGATTATTCATTCATTCAGTGATTTATTCATTCATAATTTTCTTACTCAATAAAGAAGAAAATAGGAATGGGTGAAAAAGCACTTGAAGTAACATGAAGCTAAGTAAAGAATTAGTTAAATATGAAAATATTGATAATCCCATTTCATCCTACAACAACCTACAAATACAGTCAAAAGCTTTTCAATTTTGCAGCTTAATAAATGGAGGCTCAGATTTTAAGTAATGTCACTGGGATTTAAAACAATATCTGAACGGCTTAAAAAGTTCTTTTGTTAAATCATACTACCAAATATGATGGTATTGCAACAAATCTGTTCAGCCTTATCCTCTGAGCCTTTTATCCTGCATAATCCCATTTGGTTGACCTGTCATACTATATGAAAAGTAAAAGAATTAACCTAAGGAAAGAGATATTATGAAGTAAGTAACTTTATATTTTAAAGCACACAAACCATATACACATTTTCTGACCTTAATTTTAATAGACATCAGTTTACTAAAAATTCACAAAATGGAAAATTCCACAAAATGTGAAATATGCAAACATACGTATCTGGAAATGACTGAAATCAGATTGGATTGAGTTCACATAAAAATATTACAAAATGATTGATTAAAACTACTTTTGTCAATGTTGTCTAAAACACACTGAAAGTAAATTTGGCAAGAATTTTTCCCTGATACAAACAAATCCAAGGCATGATGCTTTCCTTGGAGTGTCTACTAAACTCTGTATTGACAAATATGCTTAATATGGTGAAGAAGAAGGAGTTAAAAGTGTCACTTTTCCTCCTAGATAAGGGACAAAATGTGTAAATACATTAAGTAGTATTGTAGCTTGGGCCCTGTCTTACATTTTTTAATATATGTAATGTAACTCAGAAATGCATGGAGACACAATTCTATTTGTACAAGGGGATGGGAACCACTCAGTTGACTCCCCCTCAAAAAATTCTCCATGTCTTAACTTTAAGCAGTTTCACTTTGGGTTACATCTTAGCTGCTTGCTCTTTGAATCACTTCCTTAATCCTTACCAGTGGTTTCTAAACTTCCCAAGTAAATTATTGTTCTCAAGCGCTTGTCTTAGAATAAAATTTGGGGGAGACCAATTTAAGATACTTGAGACCAGAAATTGTACTACAACTAAAAATCCTCAGGCTAGAGTTATAAAATTGGAGAATAAGCCAGTAAGATTGTAACCGGAATCCCATAGCTGACCGCATGTTGGATGATGACACCATTGGAATACTGTAGAATGAATACTTCTATGGAACACTGATCTCTGATAGAGTTAACAGGGGAAGCACTGGCTTAGGTAAGAGCTCCAGTCCTTTAGGAAAAATGGAAATGAGGATGACCTAAAAGGCTTCAGAATTGAATGGCTAAAGAAGGAAACAAGTGGCAGACATAACCCAGTCACCAGTCAAGTTAGGACAAGGTGAAAAGCCATAGCACCTAAAATGAGGCCTTTACAATCTGCAACAGGAAGGTAGACTAGGTAGAAATTCAAGCTTAAAGCTACATTTACAATAATAAAATTACAAAGAAATCTTAGTCCATAGCGTCAGCAATTTGTCTAGGCTGGGTTCAAGGATGGTGCATCATTTAGACTTAGGGAATGTTGGGAGCCGGTGTGAGGGCTTGCTGTTAGTCTCCTTGGAATCAGCCCCTCCCACCGTGTTACCAAGATGGCGCCTATATCCTGTTTTCTGGTTCTTGTTGCTGACTCTGTGTATACCATATATAGAGAGGTACCTGCTTACTCCGCCTTAAAACCAATCCTGGAGGCCCACGTGGCGTAGTATGATTTGCTAACC
>PVLD010024343.1:0-25655 GCA_004027595.1 Dinomys branickii
CCCTCCGCCTCCCTCCGTCCTCCAGCTCCGCACTTTACCCAGCGACACGGGAACCAAATTGTCTCCTCACCTTTTCTTCCCCTCCGGACCCTCTCTCCCCCGGGGCCTCAGCTCAGAGCCGCCCCAGCCGCCCGGCCACTTCGACACCCCATCTCTTAACCGCCTCCTCGCCTCCAGCCCGGCCAGGTCGGACGCCTGGGTCCCCGGCTGCTGGGGGAGGGGGACACGGCGGTCGGGAGCCCCGGGTGTTTCTGGGGGTGCCGGCAGGGGGGGCTGGCCGTGCTCCCCGGGGCATCGGAGAGTTGACCTGCTGTTAACAGAGGTGAGACACATCTTTCTGTTAACCGGAGGTGGGTGGGTGCGAATTCAGGTTCTGGGACCCCCTGGCTGTGGAGAAAGGATCTGGTCCTCAGGAGGGAGGGTGCTGAGCCCTCTCCCAGCGGCTTCCGAAGAGGGTGCCCTGCTCTCCTCCCGCACAGCCCCGGGCCGAGGGGCTCGGTGAGGACGCCCCAGAGCAGAACAGACTGCCCTCCAGATGGCCAGGACGAGCTCGGGGCTGTGCAGGGGGGCAGAACACTCCGCCCTCACCCCGTCCCCTCCTAGGCGGGGTCCCGGGGCCCGCGGGCCGGGCGGGGAGCAGGCGCTGCCGGGGCCACCAGCTCACCCCGCCAAGCCGGCAGCAGAGCTGTCAAGGCAGTGGAGGTGGCCGTGCTGGCGTGAGGGGCGCAGACAGCAAAGCCAGGGGCAAGAAAGTCAGTCTGAGGCCGAAAGAGAGGAAGGGGCCGAGCCAGGCAGGCAGGGGGGACCCACGTCCGCTGGGGTGCCGGGCGCCAGGAGGAGCAGCCCGGGAAGGGGCTGTGCGTGTGGGCGGGTGGGAGGGGGCAGGGCGCGCGGGGCACCGGGCCCGTTGCCATGGAGACACCCCTCTCGCCGACCTCTCTCAGCAGCCCCTCGGAGAGCAGCTCAACCTGGGGCCAGTGGATGGGGCGGAGGACACAAGGAACCGGGAGGCCAAGGTCACCCCGCGCTGGGACCTGGGCTTTTGCTTGTGTAGCCCCTGCTCTGAGGCTTCCGGTGTCTTGGCTGTCAGGGCTTGGGGAAGAAGTCTCGGAAGTGGGGGACACAGGCAGGGGACACATGGCCAGGAAAGCCATGGGTGAGGCGCACACGGTAATGGGGAGGTGGGGGTGGCCAGCGTGGTGAGTTAAGAGAGCAGAAGTCTTGAGGATCCAGTTTTCCTGAGTGGTCCATGGACTGGGGAACCGCTTCAAATCTGGACGCAGGCCGGGGCTGCTGAGGAGTTCGCGTACAGGAGGGCCCCGGCTGGAGGGGGCGTTCCCAAGGCGCGAGTCCTGGCCGGGGGGCGGGGGGGGGGTCCGCGAGGGGCGATGCTGGAAGCTGCAAGTGGGTGGAGGGACCTCGGCGAGGCGAGAGAAGCTCGGGGGTGCAGTTCCTGGCCCCTTGAAGGGAGCATTGGGTTCCACGTAAGTTGGGGAGATTCAGGACTGGGAGCCCCCTCTGTGATACGGAGGAGGAGGGGCTCTGCGGGCCCTGTGACCGTAGGGGCGAGGGACAGGCCTCGGTCTGCTGGGCAGAGCGAAGAAGTTTGTTTCTGGGCCGCTGTGGAGCCCAGGGCAGACACGGCACGGACGTTTGTGAGCGGGGAGAACTTGGGGTCCGGAGGAAGCAGCCTCTGCGCGTAGAACGCGCGGGAGCTGGGGAGGCTTCTCTTCCTGGAGGAAGTGGGTTTGGGATGAGTGGGTCTCAGTTGCAGAGATTGCAGGAACCAGATGTTGAGAGTGGGGAGTTTTCCCGGAGTCAAAGACAGAGGAGGGGGCGAGGGCCGCTGGGCCGAGGACTGTGCGGGCGAGTGCGCCGAGGTGGTGAGCAGCCCGGGCTCGGCAGATCCCTCAGGGGCGCCTGGAGCGGGCAGAGGCTGGGCCACTCCCAGGCCCATGCGGCGGCTTCTCAGGTGCGAGGAGGTCAGCCCAGGGCTGGAAAGGCTGCAGGCTCGGGTGTTGGGGCGACGGGGTGCGGGGGCGAGGCAGGGCATCCCGGGAGGCGCAGTGAGTAGACCCGGCCCGGCGCCTGTAGTGCAGGCCCCTTGGGAAGGAGTTTTCGCTTTCTTAAGAGGAGGAAAGACCGGTTTATATTCCCTCCGCAGGGGAGATGGCAGGAGGGACACCAGGCGGTACTGTTGGACAGAACTAACGCTGGCCAGGGGGTCCTGCGGGGAGGCCAGGCCAGGCTGGAGTCGGGGAGGGCTCTTCCCGCACAGGCCGCGGGGACCCGCCGGGGCCTTGCACGCAGAGGCAGGGCCCACGGGTCCGCGCAGGCTGCGCAGGGGCCGGGCACCGGGCTGACCTCGGGCCCGACCCTCTCCTGCCCGCAGCCGGACAGCATGGGCGCGCGCTGACCCCGACGCCACCGCCGCCGCCTCTGCGTCCCCGGCCCGGGCCGGCCCCGATTCCGCCTGCGCTGCGCCCCACCAGCCGCAGGCCTGGCCCCGCCGCCGCTCCCCCGGTGGTGGCCCGCGGCCCCCCGGCTGCCCGCGGTCAAGCTGGAGTCGTTGAAGCGCTGGAACGAGGAGCGCGGCCTGTGGTGCGAGAAGGGAGTGCAGGTGCTGCTGACCACGGTGGGCGCCTTCGCCGCCTTCGGCCTCATGACCATCGCCATCAGCACCGACTACTGGCTGTACACGCGCGCGCTGCTCTGCAACACCACCAACCTCACGGCCGGCGCCGGCGACGACGGCGCGCACCGCGGCCCGGGCACGGCCGAGCGCAGGGAGCCGGGCGGCCTCACGCACTCCGGGCTCTGGCGCATCTGCTGCCTGGAAGGTAGGGCAAGCCCCGCCCCCTCCGCTGCGACCTGGCGCCCCTCTGCCTCCCGTGCCCCGCCCCCACACGCTCAGCCCCAGGCCTGCTCTGTCCTTGCGCCCCACCCCAAACCAAACGCCAAACTACCCACTACCGGCTTTTGGTAATGGAGCCCAGGCTGGCCTCAACTTCACAGCCACCTTCCTGCCTCAGCCTCCAGAGCGCTGGGATGACAAGCGCGTGCCACCACGCCCCCTCTGCTGAGCTAGGTCTCGCTGGGTTTCCCAGGCTGACCTCTGCCTCGGGCTGGAGGAGCTGCATCGGCCCCCTGTTCCTAGCATCTCTCGGGCCCTCCTCTGCCAGGCCGCGATGCGCCGGTCTCCCGGGCCTCTTGCCTCTCATGTTGCCTTCTTTCGGGGACCTTTGTCCCCCTCCAAGATCCCTGCTGTCCCTTCACGTGGCTCTGCTGGCCTCTCCTCTGCCTGCCTGGCTGCTTCTGCCTGGAGGCCCCTCCCCTCACAGCCTACCTCTCTGCCCCACCCCTCCTCTCCTTGTCCCCTCTGTATGCCAGGCCCCACTGTCCCCAAGATGCTGCCACCTCCCTCCCCCTCGGGGCCAGCGTTTCATGCCCCGTGCAGGCTCCGGGCTGGCCAGCGCTGGCCTTGGGAGCTGGTCCCCCTGCGCATCTGTCCCCGGAGTGGCAGAGGTCCTCCCACCTCCCTGAGCCTTGGGGCTCCGTCCCCAGCATGGAAGAGGGTGGCCGGCAACCCTGAAGTGACCCCTCCACACCCGGGATGAGACCGCCCTCGCTCTCCTCTCTCACCCCTCTTCCTTCCAGCCCTTCCTCCCGTTTTCCTAAGCTCGCACCAAGCAGCGACACCCTGGCTTCATCCCTCCCTCAGGGTGGCTGCTGCCTTCCCACAGGGCTGAGGGAATGAGTCTCACGGGAGCAGAGCCCCCGGCGTCCCGCTGTGAGATGGGTGTACTTCACAGTGTGCTCTGCTGCCGCTCTGAGCCTGGGAACTGATGGGAAACCTGCCGGTTGCCGCATTTAACAGTAGGGAGACTTCTTCCTATCAAAGGCCCGGCTTCGGACTTCTGAGCTCTGGGAAGCTGGCCACTCAGGGCTGGGCTCTGCACTGACCACCTCAGCCGAATCTGACCGGCAACTGCTTTTTCAGACCTGGCAAGGAGTTCCCACAGCCCACACCCGTGCTTGTTACCTCCGCCCCTCTGTGTGAGCTCATGGCCACTCACTAGTCTGATCAAGCGCCAGGCAGAGGCTATGCATGGGGGACTGCACCATGAAACCCTAGGACATTGTGTAGTAAGGCGTAGGAATGCCCCTCGTCCTTCCATCCACCTATCCTACCATCCATCCGTCCATCCTTCTATTCATCCATCCACCCACCTACCCTTCAACCCATCCTTACATCCACCCATCCACCCTTCCATCTACCCACCCATCCTTCCATCCACCCATCCACCCTTCCATCTACCCACCCATCCTTCCATCCACCCTTCCATCTACCCACCCATCCTTCCATCCACCCATCCACCTTTCCATCTACCCACCCATCCTTCCACCATCCTTCCATCCTTCCATCTACCCACCCATCCTTCCATCCACCCATCCACCCTTCCATCCACCCATCACCCATCCACTGTTCTATCCACCCATCCTTCCATCCACCCGTCTGTCAACCCATTTATCCACTTATTCATCCAAAGACCTCTTCATTGGCTTTATTTATTTATTTATTTATTTATTTTTGGCAGTACTGGGGATCGAACTCAGGACCCTGCGCTTGCCAGGCAGACGCTTATTCCACTGAGCTATATCCCCAGCCCCCTTCATTGGCTTTATACTATGTTGCAAGCTCTGTTCTTGACTCTGGAGCAGTGTGGGGAAAAAGCAGACAAAACTCCTTGTCCTTAAATACCTCATGTTCCCAATGGAGAGACAGCTACTACTGGAGAGGAAGCAGCATTTGGGGTATTTAGTAGCAGAAGGATGGGGGGTGCTGGGTAGTGTTGGGGTGTGAGATGGGGGGGCAGAGACATTGCATGGAGGCCGGAGGAGGCCAGGTGGAGGCTGTGGGTGTCTGGGGACAGTGGCTGGGGGCAGAAGTGGCAGCTGCTGAGGCCGGGGTGTGGGTGCGTGCCATGTGGCCACGGGGGAGGCCAGCATGGCTGGGGCAAGGGCCGGGAGCAGTGTCGTAGGAGGTGCTGTCACGGAGCTGACAGGGTCCCAGTCTCAAAAGTGCCTTTGGATCTTTGCTTTTGGTGTGAGATGGGAGCCACGGAAGGTTCTGGAGTGGAAACCAGCATGAGCTGACTTATTTTCTAACAGGATGACTGTTGCTGCAGCACTGGGCAGTGACTAAGGGGAAGCAGGAGGTGGCTCTGTGCAGGGGGAGCTGAGGCGTCCAGGGAGTGTCTGAGTGCCTGGAGTACCCTGAAGCTCCCACAGGCAGCAGAGTCAGGGGGGTCTCTGTTATGTTGGGGATGGAGTTCTGTGTGCTGCAGCCAAGCTGTGCACCATAGGACGTTGAGCAGCCTCCTGGTCCTCGGCTCTTGAATGCCAGCTACCCCTTCCATTTATGACAGAATGTGCACTGTCCCTAGGACAAAGTCCCCTCTGAGGCTCTGGGCCCAGTCTCTGGCGGCAGGCACCATTCAGCAGGTTTTGTTTTGTACCTTTATTTTCTCCTCAATCCTCAGCGAGGGACATCAAGGGTCAGTTCTGAGTGTGTTGATTTTCCTCCTATAATTTTTTGAGACAGGGTGTTCAGGCTGGGCTTGGCCTCACTATGTAGCCCAGTCTGGCCTCAAATTCACCTCAATGCCCTGTCTCAGTCTCCCAAGTGCTGGGATTACAGGTGTGCACTGCCATGCCTGTTGAATCTACGATGGCTGTGTGGAGGCCAGGAGCGGTGCAGGGCTGCTATTTCCGGCTCTGAGGAGCACACTCTCCATCACGTCTACCTAGGAAAACAGTCGTGAGCGTGGCTGTGTCCCAGTAGAGCCTCAGTTTTGGCTCCTGCAGTTTGAATCTCACATCGCTGTCGTGTGCCGCAAAGTCCTCCTCTTGGCTATTTTCTCCACCACTTACAAAGCATGAAGCCGTGCTTGGCTGGGTCCAGCCCGTGGGCCTTGGTGTGCTGCCCCCTCATCTGTGAGCGGGGACAGCCCCACCTCGCGTGGATGGATAGAAGTCACCTTGGGGAGAAGACTGAGGCAGACCAGAAGGAAGTGCGGGTGTTAGAACTGAGGGAGACCAAGCCAGCAGAGGGAGCTGCAAGGGGAGGGGAGGTTTGGGCAGAAGCCGGTAAGTGGGTGTCCTGCAAGCCAAAGGAGGTTAGTATGCCAGGCAGGGGAAGAGAAGGCACCTCTACCAGCATGATGGCTGCCACTCATCTGTCACCAGTGCACGCCGTAACCCTGCAGCACACTCCTGCCGTTGCCTGTCTCCTAGAAGACAAGGGCAGGTCCCAAGGTCAGGGGTGTCCCGCAGTCACATGGCCACCGTGTGCCCGGCTGGGGGCTGGAATCCAGGCCTGTGTTGTTTCCTGGGAGAAGAAAGCGACAGATCCACCGCTTGCAGCCTGCAGCGGCCACTGAGTGCAGAAACTGGGACCTTGGACCAGCACCTGCTCAGCCTCCGGGCTGGGCCCTGCCCCCCTGACAGCAGTGTGTGAGATGCAGGTGATGCCTCAGAGACTGAGTTCTGCAGCAGTGCAGATGCTGGGCAGCCTCTTGTCTACCACGGACAGCAGTGTGACCTTGGCCATAGGGTTAACCTGTCTTTTTTCTTTATTTGCTTCTTGGAGACAGGGTCCAGGTACGTAGTTCAGGCTGGGTTTGAACTCACTATGGAGCCCAGGCTGGCTCACGGCAATTGTCCTGTCTCAGCCTCTTAGTGCTAATAGTGAACTTACCTGTGCATCCTTTTCCTGTGGGGAAGGGAAGGTGCTAATCACCTTAACTCTGAAAGTTAGGGTGGAGGTGCATGAGAAATAAAGTCTTATCCAGGCCGTGGGGCTTGGCTGTGTCCCTGTGACTCAGCCCTCGGCCCTTTCTGTAGTAACTCCAAACTTCCCACCTCTGGCCTCATACTGCCTCACAGGAATAGGACATGAGCTGTCTCTATCATTGAATTTTGCTGGGGATGGGGGTGGATCCCAGTGGAAACCCCTCGCCTCCCATGCAAAAGGCCCTGCGTTCCAGTCCAATTACCGCAAGAAGAAAATTTTCTAGTTGCCCTATCTGAGCGAGTGAAAAGAAACAGGTGAGCCAGGTGCAGCAGCCTCCGTACACCTGTCACCCCAGCTCTCAGAAGGCTGAGGTAGGAGAATTGCCATGAGTTCGTGGCCAGCCTGAACTACAAGGTGAGACCTCACATCAAAACATCAGAAAAAAAGTAAAGAAAAGGTGAGCTTAATATTTGCTTAGGTGGGCATGGTGGCAGCACATGCCTGTAATCCTAGCACCAGAAGGCTGAGGCAGGAGGATCTTCTTGAGTTTGAGGCTGCCCACATGGCTCTGCACCTACCTCGCACCGAGATCTCACAGAACCTTTAGAGTCAGGGTCTCTGCGCCCTTGAGGAAGCCGAGGCTCGGGATGCTGTGGTTCTGAAAGCCACAGCAGGGCGAGGGGCGGCTGTGACTGCCCATACTTCCCCCACTCAGAGCGCCTGGGGCCTGGAGCAGCTCCTTGAGCCTTCTGTGCCTCAGTGTCCCCACTTGTAAACAAGACCAGTCACTGCTATAGGCTGGGGTTTGTCCACAGATGGAGATTAAGTGAGTTTGTGGCCGGGGTGTGGCTGCCTGTCCCTGAGCACCGGCTGTTAACGTTAGCAGTCTCTGTTCATCCATTCAGTAGTCCTGAGCTGCCCGTGTCTCACGTTCAATCTCATGGAATTGTTGCGCTTCAAAAGGAATATTAAAATTCCATTCAAGAGGTGAGTGCCAGGGGTGGTGGTAATGACTGCAACCCCAGCATTTGGGAGGCTGAGGCAGGAGGATCACCATGAATTCAAGGCCAGCCTGGACTACATAGCAAAATCCTGCCTCCAAAAAAAGAGACAAAGAGAAAGAAAAAAAAAAAGCTGACTGTGGAGTGAATGCCTATAATCCTAGCACTCTTGGGAGGCTGAGGCAGGAGGACTGCAAGGGGAATCCCAGTATGCCCAACTCAGCAATTTGGTGAGACTGTCTCAAAATAAGTAAGTTTTTAAAAAAATACAGTAATGCCTTGGTTAGCAAACACTTATATCCACAAACAATTCGGTTCCCAAACAGAAGCCTTTTGCAAAATTTTGCTTCCATTCACAAACAGGACTTCAGTGATGAACATGACCGTGGTCATCTTCCCCAGAATTGTGGAATGAATTAAGCTCTTGAACAGAGAAGCCACTATGGAAAGGGCTGGGGATGGAGTTCCATGTGAAGGTCCTGGGCTCAATCCTCGGTACTCCCCCACACACCACTTCTGCCCAAGAACGGTGGGCACCAGAGCTCACACTCCTACCCGTCATACCACACCAAGTGCTGATGGGCTGGAGCTTACTCTCATCTGCTTTCTCTCTGAAGCTGTGGTAAGATACTCTTGATGTACCTCCAGCATCTTAATCAGTTATAAATGTGCGGGTCTGCACCATTAAATAGGGTCACTATCCTTCAAAACCTTTGCATCTTGTAAAGCTGAAACTACTCACTAAACATTTCTCCCTTCCTGCTTACCCAGCCCTGGCGATCACAATTCTGCTTCCTGTCTCTAAGAATATGGCCCTTCCACGGACCTCAGATAATCACACAGCCTTTGTCAGCATCATGTCCTCAAATTCATCACTCTAATAGCACATTTCCCAATTCCTTATTTATTTTTGGGACAGAGTCTCATTCTGTAATTCAGGCTGGCCTTGAAGTCACTACATAGTCCAGGCCGGCCTCAAGTTTGCTGTGATTTTCTTACCTCTGCCTCCCAAGGGCTGGGATTACAGGCACGAGCCACCATGCCTGGCTCATTCCCTTTTAAAGGCTGCATAATACTCCACTGTGCCCACCGCATTACATTTATCTTATCCATTCACCTGTCAGTGGGCATTTGGGTTGTTTCTACTTTTGGACTCTTAGGAACCAGGCTTCCATGAACATACGTGAGCATCCCTTTGGGTTCTTGCTTTTCTTGTGTGTTTCCCCCAGGTGGAACTTCGAGGTCATACAGTAATCCCATCTCTAATTTTCTTTGGAGCCTCCATGCCGGCTGCACGATTACTGCACCATTTCTCTTGACTGCGCACAGCGTCCCTATCTCTCCACATCTTTGCCAACACTTGTATTAAAAGACAGTACCCCCCTCATGGTATG
Source organism: Dinomys branickii (assembly GCA_004027595.1). Lineage (NCBI taxonomy): Eukaryota > Metazoa > Chordata > Mammalia > Rodentia > Dinomyidae > Dinomys > Dinomys branickii. The sequence goes on from PVLD010024343.1 coordinate 9,192, forward strand.
AGGTGGCATCTGGCCGCTATTTGGATTGCATTTCCCTAGCCATTAGCGATGCTGAGCATGTTTCCCTGTGCTTCTTGGCCTATTCAATCATTCTTTCATTAAAGAGATTTCCTAGGCACTTTCTATGTGCTAGGTGTTCTGCATGCTGGGAAGAGGGTGCTGGACAGCTCAGAGGCTCCATGCCAGTGCTGTGTGCCGTCCTGCACAGGCACCCAGCGACCAGTCGGTGTTGAGTGCCTGGGGACCTTTGTGTCTCAGGTTGTGCATCTGGCCAGGGCACAGGGTACTAGCTGAGCCTGACTGAGCTCCGGGCCAAGTGTTCAGTCTCTATCAGGATCAGATCCTCACAGGGACTTCGCGAGGTGCGTCCCGCTCTCTGATTTCACAGGCAAGGGAGGGGAGTGGAAGCAGGGAAGAGAAACAAGGTCAGAGTAACAGAGTTTTCGGGGGTGTGCTCAGGCCCTTGCTGAAGCGCAGCTCGGTGAGGCCAAGCCTCACCGCCACATAGCGCCATCTGGTTCATGGGTCTCTTGGAGGCATCAGAAGAGGGTGACCCGCCTAGGAGTGCTCACGGGTGTCGCCTCATAGCTAACAACTCGCCCCATCGCTCCTTCCTCCCGATCTGCCCGTCCCCGCTTCTCGTGGTCTGCATCTCACCCCGCATCTGCCATTTCACCCACTCATCCAGCCGTCCATTCGTCCACTCACTCCTCAGGCCTCGGGGGTGCCAGGCCCGGGACCAGACCCACGTCCCCGCTGCAGGGGCCCCCAGCTTGCCGAGGCCGCAACCAACCCGGGGCAGCCTCGCGGGGCGCCCGGGACCTCGGCTGCAGAGCCGGCCGCGACGCCCGCGTGGGGTGCGGACAGGGCGTCCGGGTAAGTGTGACCCCTGCGGAGCCAGCACAGCGCGCCTGGCCTGGACGGTGTCCACCGCGAGCCCGCAGCCGAGGACTCGAGGTCGGTGCGCACTTCTCCTCGCGCCCGGCGCGCAAAGTAAAGACAGTCTACAGCAGAGAGGCCGGACGAGCGGCTTCCCGGGGCGGGCCGGGAGACCGAGCAGAGGCGGGCCCGGAGGCGGGGCTTCTCGCGCGGGCCCCGCCCAAGTCCCCACCCCCACCGGCCCGTCCCCTCTCCAGGGCTGAAAAGAGGCGTCTGCGTGAAGATCAACCACTTCCCGGAGGACACGGATTACGACCACGACAGCGCCGAGTACCTGCTTCGTACGTGGGGGCCGGGACGCGGGGGCGGGGACAGCGGGCGCGCGGGTGCGCCTTAACCAATCCCGGCCCAGGTGCTGAGATCCTCCCGCTCGCGACTGGCTGAGTGGCGTCGCTCCCGACCCCTCCTAGCAGCTTGGGGCGGGCTCCGGCTGCTGATTGGCCGTTTGGCTCTCTTTGACCTTCGCGGCAGCTCAGTGCTGTGGCTCGCTATCGATCCCGGGCTGGGATTGGCTGCCGCGTCCGGGCTGTGGGCCAATCTGTGGCGGGGACTGACCACTTTCAGACGGTTTGGGGAAGCCTGGACTGCGATTGGCAGCTGCTGGGAGAACGTGGCAAAGCTTGGACTACGACTGGCTGAGTCTTCATCCCGGCTCAGAAATCGCAAAGTCCGCTGCCTGGGGTTTCAGGAGTGGGTGGAAAGGACTGCAGAGGGACAGGGACAGGGACAGGGCCGAAGAGAGACAGGGATGGGTGGAGGAGAGAGAAAGGAGAGGGGGAGAGAAAAACTCAGACGAAGCCAGGCGGGAAAGGGAGGGATGGAGAGAGGACGACGACGAGAGGGACTACGGGGTTTGGTCGATATGGGGAAAGGACGGATTCTCAGGAGGAAGGGAAGCATAAAAAGTAAAGGAAGGGCTGGAGGTACAGCTCAGTGGGCTAAGTGCTTGCCGCCGAGCACTAGGGCCCTGAGTTCGATCCCCGGTCCCGGAAAAAAAAAAAAAAAAAAAAAAAAAAGTAAAGGAAGTGGGAGAGGCGCTGCAGCAGGGGCGAGGCAGAGGGCGCGACGGGGCGACGCAGGGAACCGGCGGGAAGGGTGGGCGCCGCGTCCCAGCCTCCCTCCTTCCCTCCCTCCGCAGGCGTCGTCCGCGCCTCCAGCATCTTCCCCATCCTCAGCGCCATCCTGTTGCTGCTCGGCGGCGTGTGCGTCGCGGCCTCACGCGTCTACAAGTCCAAGAGGAACATCGTCCTGGGCGCGGGCATCCTGTTCGTGGCCGCAGGTGAGGGGCGGCGGGAGGGGAGGGCGGGGCTGGCAGAGCGCCCAGGGCGGACAGGTGTGAGGCGCGCGGCCGGCCGTCCCGGGGCCGGCTGGGCGGCGAGGGGAGCCGGAGGAGCTGGGCCGGGCGGGCGGGCGGCAGGAGGAGCGGAGGCTGCAAAGCAGAGGGCGGCGCTCCAGTACCCTAAGCAGGCGGGGCCTACGCCGCCTGGGCCCGCGCCGCTGAGCCGGCTGCTCCGGAGGCCGAACCGCGGGGGTCCTTGGTGCAGAAGCCCTGCCCCGGAGCCGGGCGGGAGGACGGGCCGGCCAGATCCCAGTCCGCGCTGCGAAATTCCAGGCGCGGGGTTTCGGGGGGGTGCGGGAGGGGGCGGGGGTCACCCGGCAGGGTCTGGGGCCGGACACCGCGGAGGAAGACCTAGAACAGACACCGCTCGAGCTTCCTGAGTGCAGAAGTTAGGTCTGGAGACGCGGGATTTCAGAGTGCGGTCTCCTCGTTCAAGAAAAGTTAGAGGTGTAGGCAGTGGGGAAAATCCAGGTTGATAAATGAGACCAACCGAGGCAGGACGTGGAAACATGGGCCGGGACTCTCTTACCAAAGCTGAGTTCTATTTTACTTTATTAATTTTCTTTTTCTTTTTTTTTTTTTTTTTTTGCAGTGCTGGGGATTAAGCCCAAAGCCTCATCCATGCTGGGCATGAACCCAGCGCTCTATCTCTGAGCTACATCCCCAGCCTTTGCATTTTTACTTTAAGACAGGATCTCCCTAAGTTGCCCAGGTTGGCCCTGACTTTCCTATCCTTAGGCATCAGCCCCCAGGGAGTAGCTGGGGTCACTACCACTTCCGCAAGGGACCGTAGACCAGCGGGGTAGAGTTTAGCCAGGGCGGGATGTAGACCAGCAGGCGGGGCCTGGGCCAGCACGGGTGGGGCTGAAGAGCCTGGCCCATTCGGGGTGTGGCCTAGGCCCTGTGGGTGGAGCCAAGGGTTGGCGCCTAGTTGGGGCTTGGATCAGCCGGCTGGAGCAGTCAGGACTCGCAGAAGTGGGTTCTGCGCTGGTAAGGGTGAGGCCTAGACCTCAGGAGGAGAACAAACCATCTGATACAGGGGCTGGACCAGCTATGGCCTAGCCACGCAGGACATTGTCAGCCCGTGTCGGTCAGGGCCTAGACCCCTTGGGGGTGGAATTTAGACCCGTGGAGGTGGCGCTAGACCAAAAGGGCAAATTCAGACTAGGCAGGGCGGAGTCTGGGCCATCTGGGGAGGACCTAAGTGTGGGCCCCGGCCCATCGGGGAAGGGCTGGACCATCTGGGGGGGGCCCAAGCCAGCAAGGGGTGGGGCTTAGGCCATCCAAGGAGGGGCCTGGGCCATCAGGGGCGGGCCCTGGGCCCTGGGTAGGGGGCTGGGTGGGGTGGCCGCGAGGCTCCCTCTGACCGTCCCCGTCCAGGCCTCAGCAACATCATCGGCGTGATCGTGTACATCTCAGCCAACGCGGGCGAGCCGGGCCCGAAGCGCGACGAGGAGAAGAAGAACCACTACTCGTACGGCTGGTCCTTCTACTTTGGCGGGCTGTCCTTCATCCTGGCCGAAGTCATCGGCGTGCTGGCCGTTAACATCTACATCGAGCGCAGCCGCGAGGCGCACTGCCAGTCTCGCTCGGACCTGCTCAAGGCCGGCGGGGGCGCGGGCGGCAGTGGCGGGAGCGGGCCCTCGGCCATCCTCCGTTTGCCCAGTTACCGCTTCCGCTACCGCCGCCGCTCCCGCTCCAGCTCCCGCTCCAGCGAGCCGTCGCCATCGCGGGACGTGTCTCCCGGCGGCCCCGGGGGCCCGGGCTTCGCCTCCACGGACATCTCCATGTACACGCTCAGCCGCGACCCATCCAAGGGCAGCGTGGCCGCGGGGCTGGCGGGGGCCGGTGGGGGCGCGGGGGGCGCGTTCGGCGGTGGCGGCGCGGGGGGCGCAGGCGGCGCCGGGGCCGCGGGAGGCGAGCGGGACCGCGGGGGGGCGCCCGGCTTCCTCACATTGCACAATGCCTTTCCCAAGGAGGCGGGCGGCGGCGTTACCGTCACCGTCACCGGGCCGCCAGCCGCGCCCGCGCCACCTGCTCCGCCCGCCGCGCCCGCGCCCGGGACCCTGGCCAAGGAGGCCGCGGCCTCCAACACCAACACGCTCAACAGGAAAACCACGCCCGTGTAGGCAGGCGCGGGGCGCGTGCGCGGGCGTGCGTGCAGCGGGGCCGCCGGGCCGGGCGCGCCCTCCCTCTCCCTCTTTGCGCGCTCCCGCGCGCCCTGCAGACTGCGTGGCCTTCGCCCCGCGTACGCCCGGCCCGGGGCGCGGGGCCGTCCTTCCCTCCCCCTCCAAACAGGGACGGGGCAGGGGGGGGAGGGGACTCGGGCGAGCGACACGTTTTATTTTTTTGGTGGGATCCAGGGGGAGGGGGGAGGGCTGTGGTGTTTTTTGCAGTTTGGGGATTTTTTTTAATGTTTTGTTGTGTGCATGTGGGGGCGGGGAGGGAGGGACTCCAGCCCAGCCCAGCCCAACTCCTGGAGAGGGGCCTAATACCGAATCTAGAGTCACTCCTACAACTATCTATTCGCCCTGCATCCAGAGACGCGGCTCGGGCACGCGGCGCAGGAGGCGGGGCCCAGGCGGCCGCGCACGCGCTCGCGTCTCCGCTCGTCTCCACAAGGGCTTCCTCGGCACCTGCTGTGGCAGGCGCTGGCACGGACAGGGGTTCATTCATTCACTGCGGCCGCTCCTTTGTCCGCAGCGCGGCCGAGCATCGTGCGGAATGCTGGGCCACGGAGGGAGGAAGTGGGATCTCTGACATCGTAGAGTTTACATCTGGTGCACGAGCCAGACCTTAATTAGAGCCCTGCGCATACACAGTAAGTCAGCCAGGGCGGAGGAGAAAGGAGCTGCTGCACGATGTTGGGCAAGGAGGCTGTCCGGAAGGAAGAACTGTTTCAGCAGACAGGAGCCAGCCAGGGCTGCCCACAGAGAACAGCGTGCCTCAAGGCCCTGGGGCAGGAAGGAGCTTCCAGAGGGTGTTGGAGTGGCTGCGAGGACGGGCAGGGCAGGGCAGGGCTTATAGGTTGTGAAATGCCTTAAAGCAGGAGTGCAGCAGGCACGTGCAAAGTGAAGATGGGACGGGTGTTAGTCCCAGGCCCTGGGAACTCGCATCACTACGCAGACAGCAGGCACAGCCATGGCGTCTGGTGGGTGGGAATCATGGGACCCATGCTTTGCTCAGTAATTCAACCCCTTCCCCGTGGGCATCTGCTAACGAGCCAGATGCTGGGTCCGGCTCTGTGAGCCCTGAGATGCACCGGCCCTGGCAGTGCTGCCCAGAAGCTTAGTGTCCTCCAAACAGCAGCACAGGCAGTGTGTGTGTGTGAGGGGGCAGCTGGTGCTCTATTGGCCATGGTGAGCACCGAGGCGCACGGAGACGCGCCCAGTTCCTGGAGAACGTGGTGCCCAGTCAGTGTGTCAAAAGGATGAACAGGTTCTTCAAGGGACAAGGAAAGGTTTTCCTGGGAAAGAACCAACCAGGGCAAGGATTGGGGGCAGTGGGATGCCTCGGGTGGCTGAAGCCAGGCTCGAGCTGGGATGAGGGAAAGACGAATGTGAGGGTCACTGTGGTGGCAGAGCTCTCTCCTGAGACTCCCACAAGCCATCCCCAGTGTGCCCTGTTCACCCAGCCCTTCCCATTCCCAAGGGGGACACCCCGCTCAGACCCAGGGGGTGTGGCCAGCCAGGGTGCAGGCTGCCAGGAGCAAGCTTGGCTGGGACCTCAGGAGCAACAGGCAAAAGGAGAGGAAAGGGCCTGGGGCATTGTGGGAGAAATGGGTCAGGGAAGCGGAGTCGTGGAGAACCCGGAGAACTGTCAGAGAGAGAGATAGATGAGGGGGAAAAAGAGCAGGAGAGACCCTGACAAAAATGCTCAAATCAAGAGGACAGACATTGTAGAGATTAAACAAAAAACCCGCACACCAGACTGCAGAGATAAACTGGAGACAGGTACACCATGGAGATGAGAGGGAAACACCAAGAAGGGTTCAGAGATGCGGGCAAAGAGACTTGGAAGCAAGGACAAGGAAAGGGCTCCTGGCTTGTGCCTTCTATCAGTATCCCAGGCTTACTGAGTGCCACCAGCCCTGTGCCCCTGAGAGGGAGGGAGGGAAGTAGCAATTCTGTGTCAGCAAACAGGAAGTGGTGCGGCTGTAGGGAGCTACTTCCCAAGGTCAGGACAGAGAGGGACGAGGTGGGGGGGTTAGATAGCCAGAAGATGGGGTGCAGGTGTCCTGGCCAACAAAAGAGGAGTGGGTCCTGAATGAGGCCTCGCTGAGCAGGCTAGGCCTGAATCAGGGCTGGGCAGACCCACAGCCCTGGGAAGAAATCTGAGTTCTATTCCAGATGTGATGGGAAGGCCTTGGGTGGTTCTGAAGACAGCTATGGCGGGGTCAGATATTTATTTAGACAAAACAACACCAGACTCACTGCTGTGCTGGGGGGTAGATTTCAGGGGTCAAAAGCAGCAGCAGGAATCTGAGGCCTGGAAGGTGTGAGGTCAGGGTTATGGCAGTGGCAAGCTGGACCTACTGGGGGCAGTGAGACCCCAAGGCAGGTAACGGAGACACAGTTGGGTGTGCAGGCCCAGTGCACACTGCTGCATCCCTCCAAGACAAAGCCAGGGCCACTGGGTGGAGGAACCAAGGGTGCTTTCTCTTTTGGACCCGGCAAGTGGGAGATGCCTGTGGGACATCCAAGACCAGGTATCAGGTGGCGGGGACATCCTTGAGCCTGGGGAGGCGGGGTGTGGTGAGGTCATGGCTGTGAATGTGAATTTTAGAAGCATCAGCATTTAAAGCCACAGAATGGGGCAAAGCGACAGAATGGACAGAGAAGGGTTTTGGTTGCAGCCTGGGGCACATGGGGGGGGCAGAGAAAGGAGCGGGGGCCCCAGAGGGGTGACCACTAGGTAGGCAGGACACAAGAGTGCCTCAGAGGGGAAGGGAGAGCTGGAGGGGGACACAAAAGCAGGGCACCCATGCAGGACATGATCTTCATGACAGGCCATGTGGGTTCCACCAGGGATGCAGCCAAGCATAGGGGAACCAGGTAATTACTGTGGTGGAAAGTGACACGAACAAGCCAGGCGTGGTGGCACTTGCCTGTAATCCCAGCACTGGGGAGGCTGAGGCCGGAGGATCATTGTGAGTTTGAGGTCAACCTGGGCTACAAAGTGAGCTCAATGCCAAGCTGAACGCCATAGTAAGACCCTGTCTCAAAAAGACCCCCCCCCAAAAAAAAAAAACCAAATGAGAGCAAGGGCGAAGTGCAGGCCAGGTGCCAAACTCTACCCTGAACCTGGTAGGCTGTGGCACAGGTGGAACCGAGACAGATGGGGAAAAATTCCAGGGCAGGGAAGTGGGGCTCTGCAGGACCCAGGTCCAGGGCTTGCTGCTGCCGTCCTGCAAAGGCCAGGATGGACAGGAAGGGACACTGGGGAGGACTCGCGGGTGCCAGGCCCTGTAATTGGAGAGCGTGCCCCACCCTGTCCCTGCCCGCAGGGGACAGGGCAAAGATGACTGGACACGCAGGGAGGGGACTCCACACACCGGCGGCCAGGAAATGCAGCCCCGCCTGCCCTGGCTGGAAGATGTGTATCTCTTCACCTGCAGTTCATTCACTCACACATGCATCATCTCACATTTTCCAAGGCCGAGTCAGGCTGCCTAGATGACTTCCTGCTGCCCCGGGGCCCAGCTGCAGTCCCAGGGGTGGGGGGGCAGCCAGGCTCAGAAGCAGACAATCACACCCCAGGACATGTGGGCTACGGGGCAGAAGTGGAGAGGGCATGTAGGGGGCAGACAGGTGGGCAAGAGGTGGTCCCATGCCCCCCTCGGGGCTCACAGGAGCTGGCAGGGGAGCATGCCCTGTGGCCATGTCTTACAGCTGTCCCTTCCGGCCCCTGAGGGAGCTGAAGCTGCATGGAAGGTCCCCCGGGCACGCCGTCTAATAAATTCGTTGAAGAGGACTGCTGCTCTGGTTAACTTGTCTCTGTAACCCAGGCCTGGCCTTCCTCCAACCCGGGCCCCAGAGCCCCAGCACACAACCCACCCTTCCACCTCTCGGACTTTGGGCCCGGTGTGCCCTCCCCTGGGGCCTAGGCATCAGGGAACAGGCCTGGCCTCCTCCCTCAGACCCTGGGCACAAGTCCAAGGCCCAGTCCAGTCCCCACCCGCCCCAGGCCCCTGGCGGTGCTACCTCTGGGGTCCTGGAGTCTGGACTTTCAGCCTGCTTACCCCCCAGGAGACCCTGCCCCGCCCCTCCTCCCGCCGGCCTCACCCCCTCCCTCCTGTCCCCTTAAAATACCCAGGGTCCCTATGGCGACAGGCGCGGGCGACAGGTGCGGTGTTATTTACGGGCTGTGCCCGAAATAGCCCAGTCGGGGGTGGCGGGGAGCCCGATCCCAGCGCAGCTTGAGGTCCGGGCGGCGGAGCCGGGCCGCCGAGGAAGAGCGCGGGGGCCGGGCCGCGGACGCGCGTGGGAGGTCTGGAGCTGAGCTTGGAGCCGGCGCTGTCCGAGGCCCCAGGAGCCCGGGAAGGGGTCGGCGCGGTCGCCGAGGAACCCAGAGCTCTGGCCGTACCTCGGCGGCCCGCAGCGATCCTGGGCACTCGGGACGCTTTACCCGAGCCTTGCGATAGTAGCGCAGACGCGACCCCGTAGGAGTCCAGGCTCCCCGCCCTGCCCCGGCCGAGCCCCCGCCTTGTCTTCGGAAGCCGCCTATCGCAGCCTCCTCCGAATGGTAGGGCCCCAGGCCACTTCTCAGTTCCCGCCCCCCTGAGCCCCAGCCTGTGCTCTTCAGGTCTGCTGCGAGCCTCTCCGGGGCACCCCAGGTTCCCTTCTGCACCCCAGACTGCCAATTCCTTCATCCTCAGACTCTGAGGCCAGGGGAACCCAACCAAATCTCCAGACACGGAGACCTCAGCCCTGCTTCCCGGGCCGGCGGCCTCGGCGCACCTGGCTTTGCCCCTGGAGTTCTTGCGGGTACCCCAGGGGCGCCTCTCAACCTCCGTGGCTTCCCCAGCCTGGGAACCTAGCTTGGTCCCTTCTGAGCCCAGGGGTGACCTCGACCTGCCCATCTGAAGTTCGGACAGTGTCCTTCGTCACCCAGCGTGCGCTGCGCCCCCACCCCCAGCCCCTTCCAGCCCCTGCGTCCCAGGGCTCCTCCCGCGCTCACGGAGCTGGAGCCCGAACCCCGCCCTCGCAGGGACGATGATGATGTGGTCCAACTTCTTCATGCAAGAAGAGGACCGGCGGCGGGCAGCCCGGGGCCGGAGGCGCGTGCAGAGCCAGCAGAAGCGCGGCCTGAGCCCGGAGCGCGAGGGCAAGACCAAGCTGGCGCTGCTGCTGGCTGCCGTGGGAGCCACGCTGTCTGTGCTCTCGGTGGGCACCGAATTCTGGGTGGAGCTCAACACCTACAAGGCCAACGGCAGCGCCGTGTGCGAAGCCGCGCACCTGGGGCTGTGGAAGGTGTGCACCAAGCGGCTGTGGCAGGCGGACCTGCCTGAGGACAGGGACACCTGCGGCCCCGCTGAGCTACCTGGAGGTGAGAGCCACCCGCCCTGGGCTGCATCCCACGGTGTGTGTGTGTGTGTGTGTGTGTGTGTGTGTGTGTGTGTGTGTGTATGCGCCCGCGGAAAGCTGCCCCAGTGTGAGCCAGGACCCCAGAGAAAACCCAGGCCCCCAGGGTTCCCTACCTAGGTCAGCTCTGCACCCGGCTGTAGCCTGTGCAGATGGAGCCCTCAGATGCCACCTGTGTCCCTAGAGCTTGTGTCTGTACAGCTATAGCCTGTGCCCCAGACCCAGCCCTGCCCACCCTGGCAGCCTGCACTGCAGAGAATGGCCACCCGGGGACAACCTACATCCCACCCTGATGCCCACCCCAAAGCAGAGTCTGTGCCGCTCTCCCTCTGTGGGACATCTGTGCCTCCCGTGTGCCCCGGGGACTCGGGGACACATTCTTCCTTTCCCGTATGTCTCACCTCTAACTGCCCGGACTGCACAGTGAGCCCTTCCCATGTTCTCCAGAGCCACTCCAGCCCTCGCTATCTGAGGCAGAGGTTTGTGTCCCTAGCTGTGCCAGAGGGCTGTCCCGACCCCTCACTGCAGGAGAGGGTGGGCCATGCCCTTAACTCACACCCTCGGGATGCCCTACACTCCGGGAGCTGGATGGCAGTGCCTGGCGCCTCTGCTGACTCAAGGAACACAGAGGACACCCTCAGAGCCTGTCCAGGTCATGTTTGGTCACTCTGCTTCCCGGAGGCCGGTAATCCCAGGACTCCTCGAAGGGTATCTCCATCCTCAGGCTTCTTCCCTGTGTCTTGTTTCTCCAGTGTGGTATTTTATAGCCATAGGGTCCAAAGCAGCATGTCCCCAGTACATGATAGCAAAGTGGGGTGCGGGATGCAGGCCCCCACGCCGTGTGAGCTCTGTGTTTGGCCAGACCCACCATCTTCAACCCTTTGCCCTGTCTGTCCTGTCTCCGGGGCCTCAGGCAGGCTGACCCCAAACTTGGCATAATGAGACGTTCTGATAGTAAAGACTTGCCTGCACCCCTGCCTCTGAGAGCACAGCTCCTGTGCATTATCTCAGAAACAGCCCACGCTTCAAAATTGAAGCCGGCTCCGATTTCCCTTCGCTGCGGGGCTGACTCACACCGGCTGTCCAAGTGGGTTACACCACATCCTCCCGGGGTCAAGAGACTCGAGGTCCCTCAGTCACCAGCAGCCAGAGTGGAAGAGCCAGCACAGCAGGCTGTCCCAAAGAGAGGCCCCACTTCTGTGGTGTGGAGACTGCATTTCCCAGCTGCGGCTGTGGCTGCATGGAGGACAGCATGTCTTCGCCCCTCTCTGGGCTTCACGGCACCTGAGCTCCTGCGGCCCTGAGCTCCTCTACCTCCCTTCCCTTCTTTGGGCCTCAGTCTCCCCATCTGTGGGATAGGAGAGTGGGTCAGACCAGGCGAATTCTGAGAGTTCTGGCTCCAAAATGCACTTTAGAAAGTTGCCGCTTTTAAAGTAGTAGGTAGTGTAGATCTAGCATACACAAATTCTGCTCCTCCCCTGATGTCACAGAAGCCCTCCTTTTCTGTTGTTTGGTTTTTTTTTGTTTTGTTTTTTGGAGACAGGGTCTTGCCATATAGTGCAGTCTGGGCTTGGACTCATTGTGCAGCCCAGGCTGGTCCCCAATTCACAGTGATCCTCCTGCCTCAGCTTCCCGAGTGCCGGGATCACAGGGATGCGCCACCGCTCCCAGCTCCTGACTGCACCCTTTCACGTGTTTGACACACATGTATAGTGGTAGCTATGTGTCTGCACATGTCTGCATGTTTTGAGTTGCCTCTGTGATATGAAAGCTCTAGGTTTTTTCCTGGTTTTAATTTTTAACCCAATTTCTCTTGCTCAGTGCTGTTCCCCAGATCCCCCCATCTTGCTTTATGTTAACCTTTATGTCTATAGCAATCTCCCCAGGGGTGCATCCTTTACCTGTCTAGTTCCGGACAGGTGGACATCTGGGTCGATTCCTACTCCTTGTTATTTATTTGCTTATTTGTTTGTTTTCTGAGACAGGGTCTGGCTATGTAGCTCAGGCGGGCCTTGAGCTCGAAGCAATCTTCCTGCCTCAGCCTCCTGAGCGCTGGGATTACAGGAGTGCGCCTCCACGAGAGGCTCCCTGCTCCTTATTTTCTATAAGCGGTGCTACAGTCAGCGTCTCACCTGCACTCCTGATGGCTTTGGGGGGGATGTACACCCAGAGGGACACGCGTCACCCAGTGAGGGGACACGACCCAAGAGATTCGTCCCCAGGCGACTTTGCCCCAGGAGAACATCGTGGGGGTTCTGCTGCACCCCGAGATAGCCAGAAGGTCACTAGGTGACCCAGTCTTGGTGGGACGCGAGGCCTGTCCCCCACAGGTGCCGCCGCGCTTCATCCATAAAACGCGTCCGAGTCCTTTCCCAGAGCTGAGTGCCAGGTCCCCTCCAGCTGCCTCCTCTTATCCGCCCACGCTCGATCCTGCCCTTTTCATCTCCGCCCGGCTAACTCATGGTGCGTAGCTCCCCTGCCTGACTCCAGCTTCCCTCTCTGATTCTTGCTGGAGCAGAGTCTCTCTGCTGCTCTTGAGAGTTCCCCAGGCGCCCTCTCATGAGGATGCACCTCACGGCCTTTGCTGTCCAGCTGAGCGCCTCTGTGTCCTGCTAATCTGTGGGAGGTCTTTGTACGCTAGCTCCTGATGGAGGCGGAGGTGCCTGTATCGTGGTGTCTTTGTTGAGTAAAGCGATGATCCTTTTCTAATCCTACTTGACCCTGGGCAGACCCATGCTGGGGAGCCAGGAAAAAGATTATCACCTCATTTTAAAGACAGAGAATCAGGGACCCGGGGAGCTTAATGGCTCTGGACCTCAGAGCTCTGGCTCCCTCACATGCTGCAGCAGGTGGCATGTGTGGCTCTGAGCACTGTATCCCTGGGCTGTCCCCCACAGACGCCCAGCGAGCTACTAGGTCTCCAGCCCTGAGTGCACACAGGACTTCCTGTCACCTCCCTTCTCTCCTCCCCAACAGAAGCCAACTGCACCTACTTTAAATTCTTCACCACGGGGGAGAATGCGCACATCTTCCAGAGAACCACGAAGAAAGGTGAGGACTTTTGAGCGACCTGGGGCGGGCAGGAGGGACACGCTGGCCACACTGCAGGATGTCTTGATGGCATCATGCTCTGCTGCTGGGTCCTGGTGAGCGTGGGGTCTGCTCTTTGAGGCTGTTCCAGCTCTTCGGTGCTCGGGCTCTGCCTGCAACACATGCTGTGTGACTTAGGGTGAGTGACTATCCCTTTCTGTGCACGGCTCTATGACATCTCTCAGATGGGCACCTGGCCCGGGCTCAGCATGGCAGGAGGTGGTGTACAGTGTCCAGTCCTGGCCATGAGCCTGAATCATGGGGGTGTTATCTTCAATTCCCAGAAGACAAAGAAGTCCGGAAAGGCTTGGGACCTTCTTCCAGGAAGCACCTGAGGCAGGCATCATACCCTAGTCTGACTCCCAAGCAGTCTGTCCCCTGGGGTCTCCCTTAGGAAGGAAGCTGGCTCTGCCTGTGTGGCCCCGGGGAGGGGGGCGCTGCATCAGCCATTTGTGGCCCCTGAGCACAGGGAGTGGCTGGCATGACTGAGTTATAAATTTTGTTGAATTTAAATCAATTTTAAATTAATGAATTTATTTATTTATATGAGTTAAGGCCTTGCTATGTAGTTCAGGCTGGCTATTGAACTTGTGGCAACCCTCCTGCCTCAGCCTACTGAGCCCTAGGGTTACAGGTGTGCACTGCCATGCCTGGTTTAAATTTAAAACTTAAAGGCCATGTTTCAAGGACGAGGCAGCCTCTCTGACTCTGAGGCAGTGAGACCCGCTGGGGTACACACTGGCTCCACCGTGAGCACAGCATCCTCACACTGGCCCTGCAGGTGCAGGCCCTGTCCCCGATTTTCCAGGGGAGGAAGCTAACACTGAGAGGGATTCAACATTTCCACAGTCCCCAGCTTGGCAGCAGCTGGAAAGGGCTTCCCACTTGGGTCATGTCACCACCACAGCTGCCCGCGCCACACCCATCACATACCCTGCAACCTCATTCCATCCCCTGTAAACACATGGTGACCGCATGATGAGCACAGTGTGGTGATCCTGGCTCTGGCTGCTCTCTGCCGTGTGACGTGGGGGAAAAACTGACCCTCTCTGAGTCTTGGTTTCTCCAGTGGTGGAAGTAGAATTTGGCCTGTGACTTGGTCAGCTTTCTGTCACTGTAGCCGAGCACTGAGGGAAACAACTAGAGGAGGGAAGGTTGGCTGAGGCTCACGGTTTGCGGATCTCAGTCCATGGCCGAGGCTCTGTTGCTTCTGGGCCTGTGGTGGAGCAGAAGAGTGACTCCACCCATGGGGAGGAGGCAACATGGGGACAGGGAGAGAGAGAGGACATGAGAATGGAGAAATGCCCTGCCTTCAGGCCTCTGGTGCCTGCGGCCTCTTGTTGGGGCCCCCACATGCAGAGTGGGTCTCCTCCTGCCTCTGGCCCACATGCCAGTCGTCTGGGGAGCCACTCTCACAGGCACACCCAGAAGGTGCTTCACTCATTGCCCAGGCACTTAACCCTGTCGAGTTGATGGCCAGATTAACCATCGCAGACTGGATAGCCTGCTTGAAAATTCTCTAGTCCTGAATCTTCCATCTCCCAGCTCTGGGTTCCTGCAGAGGTGTCCTCTCCTCTGTACCCCTGCTGAGTGCTCTGCTTCTTCCTTCTCTCTCCTCACAGAGGTGAATATAGCGGCGGCAGTGATAGCAGTGCTGAGCCTGGTGGTCATGGCCTTGGGCTGCCTCTGTGTCATCATGGTGCTCAGTAAAGGTGCAGAGTTCCTGCTCCGAGTGGGAGCTGTCTGCTTTGGCCTCTCAGGTGAGAGTTAAGGATCTGGAGACTGAAGATACTGCATGCTGGGAGTTGAAATCTCCAAGAATTGTGCTATGACATGAGGTGAAGTCTCTATATGCTGTTGCATGCTGGAAGGTGGGATCTCTACACACTGTTGCATGCTGGGAAATGGGATCCCTATACCCTGTCGCATGCTGGGAGATGGTTTCTCCAAGTTATATTGCATGCAAGAAGTTGGAGAGAAGTCCAAGGACTATAGTAAGCTCAAAGATGAGAGAATTCCAAGTCCTTCTGTTGGCTGAGGATTGGAGGGTCTCCAAATACTGTTTTAGATTTGGATCTGGAGTCTTGCTGCGTGATGGGGGATGGAATCTCTAAGCACTGTTGCATAGCAGGGGTTGGAGACAGCGCAAGAACTGTAGAAATTTCAAAACTGAGAGCATTCTAAGCTCTGTTTTTGACTGGGAATTGGATGCCCTCCAGACACTTTTTTGGATTGGACCTGGAGGCCCTACACAGCTGGTATATTTGGAGGTAGGGGGTCTGCTGTTGGCTGAGAACTAGAACATCTCCAAATAGTCTTTGTGGTCTGGACTTGAGATCTGCTAGTGCTGTGGCATCCTTGGAGTTGAGGGTCCAGATGGAATACCGTGTGGAAAGCAGTGCTCAGCATAGCAGACACTTCAGCTCACCATGCCCCCGGGGCTGACCGCCACAGCAGGTCTGAGCAGGACCGCCGCTCTCCACTTTGCAGAATACTGATGCCCAGACAAGTCCGTGAGTTACTCATGGTCATACCACCAGTGATGCAGAGGTGGGACTTGAAACAACCAGGTCTCCTCACTCCTGACTTCTTTTGGCTGCAGTGACTACTGCAGTTGGGGAGCCGTGTTCTTGTGGGGCCCTTGTGGGCTCAGAGCAGCATATGTAGAATGACTCTAGCTGGAGACAAAGTGTCAAGGCTGTATCCTAAGCTATGCCCCGATCATGTGGGACCTCAGGACAGTTCCACCTTCTTTCTGGGCCTCATTTTCTTGGTTGAATCAAATGCTTTCTAAGGTGGAAAGAGAAATCATTAATTATACAAGCTTCACTAATTTACCCTTTATGAGCACCTCTATAGTCCAGGCTGTGTCAAGGCTGGAGACCCGGGGCTGAATAAGACATGAACTGTATCTGCTGTCCAGGAGCCTCAGCCCTGGCAGAGAAAGGCTAATTGTCACGTACATAATGGTTCAACTGCAGCTGTGATGAGAGTTACAAAGCACATTTGGGCGCGTGCTGCAGTAGTGCTGGTGCGTGTCAGAAGACCTTCCCAAGAAAGTGACATTTAACCGGGTGAGGTGGTTCACAACTATCATTCCAGCACTGAGGAAGCTGAGACAGCAGGATCACTCTCAGTGCAAGGCCAGCCTGGGCTACACAGTGAGTTCAAGACAGGCTGAACTGCCTGTCTCAAAAAAGACAAAACAAAACAAAATACCAAAAAACAGAAAACGACATTTAAGCTGATAATTGAGGATTCACAAGAATTACCCAAATATCGTGGTGACAGCTGTGGCAGCAGGTAGTGGTGGCAATGGTGATGGTGGTAATGGGGCGGCAGTGGTGGTGGTGGTGGTGGTGGAGGTGGTGATGGTGATTATGATGGTGATGGTGGTGATGGTGATGGTGATGGTGGTGGTGGTCATGGTGGTGGTGGTCATGGTGGTCATGGTGGTCATGGTGATGGTGGTGGTGGTCATTGTGGTCATGGTGGTGGTGGTGGTGATGGTGG
>PVLD010024344.1:0-25649 GCA_004027595.1 Dinomys branickii
TTTCCTCATTCTATCTCCTTTCTGTCTTTTTGTTGGAGAGTGACCATATATAATCCTTTATATTTATATGCAATACTGTCTACTTGTTCCCTCCCTAATATTATCCCCCTCTGAAATTATTTTATCCACTAAACACACAAATTCTAAGAGAAATTTAAAAGTAATTATTTGAAGTTTTATTTTTTATTTTGTTTGAGAAACTTTTATGCCATTTTCCATAATGGCTGTAGTGATTTACATTCCCACCACCAGTGTACAAGTGTTCAGTTTTTCCACATACTTGCTAGTGCTTGTTTTGATTATTCTTATCATAATATTAACTCTTGCTGGAGTGAGGTAATATTCCAATTCTGATTGTATTTTACCGATGATATGTGACATTAAGCATTTTTCTATCTATACTGAGGAATATGTTGCAGAATGTATACTTAAATCGTTTCCCAATTTTTAAACAGTTTCTTTGTTTAGAGGGTATACCTAAAGATAAGAAAAAGAGTTTATCAGAGACAACTTGTCTTAGTTACTTTTCTCATTGCTAAGACAAAATACCCAACACCAAAAGTTACAGGGTGCAATATTTACTTAGCTCATAGTTTGTAGTGGTTTCTGTACATAATCAACTGGCTCCTAGGCAGGGTGGCTTCACAGAGGAGAATAGTTCATGGCTACAGAAGACAGCGAAAGCAAGAAAGGGAAGGAAGGAAAAGGGACAAGTCTCTTTCTGTCTCTTATATTGTATGCGAGCTACCAACCTAGGGCAGGTGTGGCACTCACAACTTTAATCCCAGCATTGGACCATGAATCAGCCACAAAACTTAGATTCAGCCACCTCCAGAAACCTGCCCCCCATAGCTGCCTGAGGCTTTGGGGAGACAGTTACACAAACCATAACACACCTATGCACTTGTGCTTTATGTATTACTACTTACGATAGCCAAGAAACAGGAACAATTTAAGTGCTCAACTTAAAAACTGAATAAAATAAATATGGTACATGTACACATTAGAATACTATTCAACTCTAGAAAGAATAAAACTCTGTCAGCTGCAGCAACATGGATGGAGCTGTGCATTATGTAAACTTAGGCATAGTACAAATCTAGAAAAGTTGATCTCATAGGTATAGAAAGTAGAATGGTGGCTACCAGCAGCTGGGGAGAGTGGGGAAGATGGAGATGGGGACAGACTGAATAGGGGGCACATTACAGTTACATAAAAATAAGAATTTCAGGTGTGTTATTGCTGAGCATAGTGTAAATAATAGGTATAAATAACAATACTTATGTACACTATGCCTCAAAAAGCTAGATAAATGAATTGTGAAAGTTTTCACCATAAATAAATGATAAATGTTTAAGAAGATAAGTATACTTTTCAGATTTAGACACAAAACAATGTGCAAATGCACCCCAACATCAGATAATATCCAATTGATGTGCATAATTTCTTATGCTTCTATCCATTCGATTACTTTGAAAATTAAATGAATACTTTGGTTTTTAGACTTTTCCTATTCATGGGAACTATAACAAAATATTTTCAGATCAGAATCTCAAAGCAAGACTGAAAAGATTAAGTTGGAAAATATTTGAAGAATCAAAGGCTAGAAAATTTCCACATTTGGCAAAAGATAGAACCCTATAGTTTCAAAATACTTAGCTACTCTATACAGAATAAGTAAAAAAAAAAAGTCAAAAAAATCAAAGTTAAACTTATGAAAACTAAACACAAAGGAAGAAATATTTAAAAAGTGAGAGAGAAATGGCATTTTATCTATACAGAAATAAAACTAGAAAAGTATATTTATGTTACAGTGGTATCCTAAAAATGCTAAAGTAACCCATTAAAAAAAGGAAATTAAAAAATGAAAACAGAGAACACATGCAAAGTAAAACAATGGCATGTTTAAATTGTAAAATATTAACAACCACATACAATAGGAAGACTATGCTAATTACATGACAGACTGGCTATATAGAAGAAAGGGACTATATTGTATGTGTATAAAATAAACTCACTTCAAAGTTAATGAAGTATGTAGGCTAAAACTAAAAGGATAGTGGATTACTGAGCTTTCTCATAGGGACAAAATGTCTCACATACACAACATAAGGAGGAGAGATTTATTTGGCTTTTGGTTTCAGAGGGTTCACTTTACGGATTTCAAGGCAGAAAGAGCAGGGCACAAGAGTTCCGCAGAAAAAAGCTGTTAAACCTATGGAAGCCAGAAGACAGAAAGGGCAGGCGCACCAGCATGGATGTGCCCTCCAGGGGCACGCTCCAAGCAGCCTACTTCCTTCAGCTATGGCCCCCCTGGCACATTCAGCTAGGAACTCCTCAGGGGATTGATCTTCTAATTAGTGCAGCACTCCCATGTTCTAGTCACCTTCTGAAAGTCCATCCTTTAAAATACTAGGCTTTTTCGGGAGAGTTTAGGTCCAAACCTTAATATTCTGTTCTTTGGCCCCGAAATGCTCGTGGAAATCTCATCACAGAAAATGTACTTGGTCCATTTGGTTTTTTGTTTGTTTGTTTGTTTGTTTTGTTTTGTTTTGTTTTTTGGCGGTACCAGGGATTGAACTCAGGACCTTACACTTGCCAGGCAGGCGCTTATTCTACTGAGATATATCTCCAGTTACTTGGTCCATTTGTGAAAGTTACCAAAGTTTAACAGATCCAACATTCATGAAAAGTTCAAGTTTCGAGTATCTACTGAGATCCCAAGTAAACTCTTAGCTCTGAATTTCTGTAAAAATCACTAAAAAAATTAAGAACTTCCAGCATACGATGACATATGGTAAACATTCCCATTCCAAAAGGAAGGGACATGGGAAGAGAAAGAAATAGGACCCAAGCAAGACTGAAACCAAGCAGGTAAAACATTGAATCCTGTGGCTCTCTATCCCACTTCTAGGACATGTGGTACTGAAATGTGAGCACCAAAGAATTTCAGGAGCCCTCACTTATTTTACCAGTTGCATCCCACATGGCCGCTTTCTTGTGCCTGCCTCTGGTCACTATGGGTGCCTTTCTTCAGCATGCATAGCATATTCTTTGCATCTTTAGCTTCCTGGAGTTTGGAATGCACCTTTGGCTTTATTTTCATAAGTTTACCCACTGACCACTTAGAGGTTTCTTGCAAAGATTGTGACTCTAACATACCATATTGCCAGCCTCACAATGCTTCCTCTGAAGTTTGGTTTCGTGTTCCCATGATATCACATATCTTTTATTCTGAATGTCTAAAAAGCCAGCACCACAATTATGATCCCAAGGTCTTCTGCCAGCTCGAGCAATACCCAGGCCCAGATGGACCATGACTACAGAAGCCTCTGAGTGCCTGGATGACTGGAACTGGGGACACATTTTAATAGGGGCCTCCAAAGCCTGGAGGCCTCCAGCTTCCCTGGAGTTCTTATCTCATAGCAAAGTCATTCAAAGAAGTAAGCCCTTTTATGCTAGTGAGCCTCTGGTGGGTAAGGTCTGGCTAATTCCTGAAATGCCCTAAGTCATATTTTCTATTGTTCTTGTACAAAGTATTTGGATTCTTTTTAATGCCACTAGTCTTTTCAGAAAACATACTATCCTTCTGTGCTAATTTTGGCCCAATTATAACTTTTTCAAATATTTACATGCTGCTTTTTTTCTTGATTGTCAGTTAGTCAGAAAGCAGACAGCAGTACCCATGTCATCACCTGAATATTGGTTTACCTTTTTCTTTATTGTGGTGGCATTGTAGTAGTGAATATGACTCACTGGTTATTCAGGAATGTATTATTTATTTTCCATATCTTCTATGGTTTCTTTAGCTTTGTTCTCTAGTTTTATACTGTTGTGTCAGGATATGGTGCAAGCGATTGTTTCAAGTTCTTGCATTTATTATATATACTTTATGACCTAAGATATGTTCTATTTTGGAGGAAGTTCTGTGCGCTGCTGAGAACAATGTGAATTCTTCTATTGATAGAAAAAACACATTTAGCTACATTTGTTCAAAGGTATGGATCAAATCTGATATATCTTTGCTGAGTTTTTGGTGGGTTTGCCTATTTTTTCATGAGAGTAGAGTGTAAAATTCCCCCACTATGATTACATCAGTGTCTACCATTTTATGTGAAGAAATTCTGTTTTATGAAATTGAGTGTGCTGAGATTCTGTCCACATACAATCTGAATCTCATCTTGTTCAATCTTTCCTTTATTCCCAATACGCATTTACTTTCTTTACCTCTTCTCTGTTTTGGTTTAAATTCAACTTTGTCTGAAATTATAATGCTTGATATTACTGCTTGCTTTTAAGCTTCAGTTGAATGGAGAATTCTTGTTCATCCTATCCTTTTCAGCCTATGTGTTTCTTAGTGGACGAGGTATCTCTTGGAGTTACTATATAGTTTGGAGTTTTGTTTTTTTGATCCAGTCTCCCAGTATGTGTCTTTGATTGGGGCGTTAAGCAAGTTTACATTGAATTTTACTATTTGGATGTATTATTAATTTTTAGAGCTCCTTCGTTTCTGTTTCACTACTCTCCCTATTAGATATGTTCTTCACTACGGGCTCTTTTGGTAATTTTGGCTTTATTCTCTCTGTTCAAAATTTCCCTCTCTATTTTCTTCAATGATGGCTTGGTGGTGATAAATTGCTTTAGATTCCCTTTTCCATGGAAAATTTTCTTCCTCTGTATTAATAGTTGTTTTCCTTTAGGGCTTAGAAAAATTCACTCCATGATTTACTGACCGTTCAGGTTTTTGTTCAAAAATCATCTCTTTTTCTGATAGGTTTGCCTTTTTAAGTTACTTGACTTTTTTTTAATCATTCCTATGGATTTCTGGGACTTTTACACTCTGATGTGTGATGGAGACCTTTTCTTCTTCTTGTCAATTTGGGATTTTAAGTACTTTATTTCCCTGGGAATCCAATTTCACCTTTAGATTTGGAAAGTTGTCTAATTATTTCAATGAATACATTTTTACACTTTTTGTATACTTCTCCAGCCCTTCCTTGACTCTTATTACTTAAATTCAAAGTACTACAGATGTTTTTTGTCTGTTGACTTGCCTTTGGGTACTTAGCACGAAATACAGACAGGCCTGAACCCTGAACTACTTCCCTTGATTTTTTTTTTAATTTTAAGGCACTAAGTCACTAAATTTCCGAGGTTGGGCTTCAGTTCATAATCATCCTGCTTTAGTCTACCATATGTCTGGAATTTCAGGAGTGTGCCACCATGTCCGACCTGCACCACTCATTTGAGCAAAACATATTTAAAATTTGAATTTCTAAATTGTAAATAAGGACTAAAATGTGTAATAGATACTGGGAGATGGGGAAAATGTTCAAATGAGAAGAAGACAGTTAAGGAGAGGGGAAAGGAGAAGAGGGAGAAAGGTCATGGTCCTTGTTAGGGACCCATAACCAGGACCTAAGGGATCTATGAGGCAGTGAAAATCACAGGAGCTTGCAATAACCGTGATCAGTGAGAGCCGGGTTGGAGAAATGGCACTAGAGTAGTGCCGGACAAGGCCGCCTCGCAGCGTACCCCACACATGGCTGAACACCGAAGCCCTGTGAGTTCCCTCCTATGGCTCTCCAAATGCTAATGAATTCCACTCAGAAAATCTCTGGGTTTTTTTTCTTTCTTTATTTTTATTTTTTTTTTTTTTTGGCTCTTTTCTTCTGAGCCCTAAATGTCACTGAATTCACCCACTGGTAAGAGATCCTCTGTGAATTTGAACAACTGAGATCGCTGTTAGTGTAAAAAATAATCCAAATTAGCACCTGTGGAAACTATTTCCTTCTGGCATTCAGAAACCCCTAAAATCCCAGATCATATTGAAACCTGACAAGCAGATTATGGCTTTGACACATGAATAAAAGAGGCAGAGAAAAATCATCAGATGACTGTGCATGGGTGGGGTTAACTCCCACCTGACAACAGAGGCAATTAAAGTAGGTGGCCAGAGAAAGGCTTAGAATTTCTATGACATAATTGCAAAGAGAGAGTGGAGAGAGCTGAGAGATGAACTGGGTAGAGCAAACAGCAAAGCTTCTGGCACATTCACAGTCAGAAACTGGAGGTAGCTACCTGTCAGTGGAAGGAGTGCTAGTGACCTGCTAATATTCTGAGAATACCACAGGGCCCCACATAGCAATCTTTGCATGTTTTGAGTTGTGTGTGCTTGTGTGTGTGTTTTTCTTTCTTATCCAGGATTTCTTTTTGAGTGGTAGACCTTAGCATGTAAGTTTGTATGATTGTACCTATGTGTATGAATACTGCAGATTATAAAGCATTTTATATAGTCAGTGACACTCAGATATGTTGCTTTTTGGTGTTCTCTAACTTCTGCTTGATGTTTAGTTCAGTGGTTGGATACAACTGCCTTCTATCTCCTATCTGCAACTTTGTCATTTTTATCTTCTTTATTTTTCCCTCCATACCTGCTTCTATCTCTTGGCTCATCTATCTTATAATTTTTTCTGTCTTATGTTTTCTTCCTTTTTCTATATGTTTCTCTCTGTTATTAATAAACTATTAAGATCTATCTAAATACTATGGCATTTCACATTATGTCCCCTCTCACCAAAGGCTGATTGGTGCATTTTTTATAAATGAGTATTTCTATTAGGTCATTAATTGGACTCAATATCCCTTATACTCTTTAACCATCTACTGAGATTGACAAAGAAAAACAAGGAAATATCTGAATTATCACTACCAGAAATTAGACAGTACATAGCACTACAAACAAGATAGGCCTCAAAAAAATCATAAGGAAACACTACAAGTAAATTTACACATGTTGATTCAACAACTGAAGTGAAATATAACAATTTAATAAAAATCAAGTTACCTTTTCAACAACTCAAATAAATAATTCAAATGACTCTGTAATTATTAAGAAATTTGAAATTGTCTGTTAATATGTTTTCCTTCTTTTATTTTTAAAATAAATTTTAAAAAATAAAAAAATAAAAGTTAAAAAAAATGAAATTTGAAATTTCAATGTTAAAATTCCCATAAGAAAAGAAGTTAGACTCAGTGGGTTTTACTAAGAATTCTAAAAGATGTTAAAGGAATTAGCACCAATTTTACAGAATTGCTTTTAGAAAATGGAAGATTGGAAGTAATTCTTATTCTCTTGGTATTATTCAAACTGTTATTATTCTGGTACCAAAACTAGGCAAAAGAAACACAGGCAAAACAAAATAGTTTACAAAAAAGAAAAACCCAAGAAGATATCTACAGACCAAAACTCCCATCAATATAAGTACAAAGGACTGTAGTAACACATTAGCAAACAAAGTTCAGTACCATGTAGAAATGCAATTTTACACCATGAGAATTTGTTCTATTCTAGGAATGCAAAGCTTATTTAATATAAAAAGGTGCCAATTTAAAATCCTTGCATTTAGTGGATAAACAAGGAAAAAGCATAATCATTTCAATTATAGAATAATTATTTTACAAAATGTACTGTACACTTATAAAGTTCATTTCCAGAAAACAAGGATAAAAGAACTTTTAAACATAATCAAGACAATCAGCAAAAAGTTTCCAAAAATGCTATATTTACAAAAGACTAATGAGGCATAGAGACATGCTTGTTCTTGCACTCTAATTTAACATGGTACTGAAAGTTCCAGTCAATTCCATGAAAAAAGGAAAAGAATATATGATATATTAATAGGGAAAGAATAAATAAAACTATTCCTATTGGCAGATGACAGAACTGTCTTTGAAGAAAAATCCCAAGGACACTGCAGAAACATACTTCTAGAACTAGTGATTTCAATAAGATCAAAACATGCAAGACAAAACACACAAAAACTGATTGTGTTTTCTATATGTGGCAAATGATCAGATGGAAATAAAAGTTAAAAACGCAATGTTATTTATAATCACAAAAAAACTGCAATATTTGACATAAGCCTAAGAAGTTATGGTACATAAATACCAAAAACCATCAAAATTGATAAAATAAAATCAAGTAATCCTAAATAAATTGAGAGGCATCTGTGTACTTAGCTTGAAAGATTCAGTACAATAAAGGTATTATTTTCTTCCACAATGATATACCTATAAATTGAAATTCATATCAATATCCCCACTAGATTTTTGGAGATTAGTAATGATTAGTAAAAGAAATTAAAGATGAGTAGACAAAGGAACTTGAATAACCAAAACAATTTTAAGAAATAATATGACATGAAGTGGAAGTACTTTATACAATTTTAAAACAATTACATTGACAACAACCTATACAAATTTTGATGGAAGGACATATGATCAGTGGAAGATAACAAAACTAAAAAACTAGGTAAATGACTTGATAAAGTTGCAAAGGCTATTCAAATTTGCAAAAGTCTTTCAACAAGGGACACTGTAGCTATTACATATATCCAGGGATAATATGTACTAAATAAACAAATCTCAATTTAAACCTCTTTTCTTACACAAAATTGACACAAAACAACTTGCACATTGAAATATAAATATAAAGCTATAAAACTTGTAGAAAAGCACATGACAGAAAAACTGCAGGACCTAAAACAAGGAAGAATATTTAGAAATATGCCACCAAGATTATGATCTATAAAAATCTTAAACAACAGCTGTTAATTATAAAATGAAAACTTTTGACCTGTTAAACAACTGAAAGAGTATGAAAAGAAAGGTGGAGACCAGGAGAAAATACTAATAAATCACATATCAAGAAAATAACTTTTATCTAGCATATATAAAGAATGCTCAAACCCAATAGTTACAAAATAAAATATGAAATTTGAAAACTTCGTAGAGATAGTTCTTTAAAAAGATGTGTTCAGGGAAAATAGGTACAAGAAATTTGTTTACCAACAGCCATTATAGAAATGCAGAATAAAATTATGATGGCAGTGGTCAGGGTGGCATATGAGCTTGGTTGATTTGAGTTTCATCTGGTGGATTGGTAAAGCATACGTCTGAGTGTGTGTGTCTGGATTGGCCCTGGATACAAGGCCTTGTTATGTCTGTGTAATTGTGTGCTCCTTCCTCTATAGCGTTGTGGATCTGCTCTGATTCCCTCCCGCCATGAATTAAGTATTTTTGCCCCATCACATCCTTCTTCCATGGTATTTCTGCATTGGATCCAGGAGACTATTGACTGAACAACTATGAATGAAATGAAACATCTCCTTTAAATTGTGAGTACAGCGCACTGTGCACCAGCAACAAAAAGCTGACCAATACAGAAAATTGGCAGTGAACGGGTATTATAAATCTCTGAGGCTGCAACTGAATATTTGGTTTAGAATTCGCTGGAGCTGGTCTGCAGCAATTTGGAACGGTGTAGAAATACCGGCTGGAGAACACCCAGAATACCGTAAGCAGAGCCTGATGAATAACTTAGATCAGCGCTCAGAAGCCCAGAATGCTCACAGGAATGCAAAGAATAAAGGGCGGTTTCACAAGGTCTCAGCTAGGAACAACGATTCCATCGGCGGTTGAATTAGAGGTCATCAGTGTTACACTTAGGCATAAAATTTGTCTATTTTTACTTAGGTCCTGAGAATTTGTAGAAAACTGAGATTATGGGTAGTGCACTAATTGAAATGGTAGATAAAATGTCACAACAGTGCAGCCTTCCCTCTGTGCCATAGTTACTGTGCGATGCTTTTAGCCAGATTTGTAGTGTGAGGCCACTCAGTGAAACCTGAGTGCAGAAAGCAGAGTTGAAAAAACATGAAAGCCTTAAATTTTGGCACTGAAGGAGCCATGTGAAGTTGGGGCCAAAAGAGGTGTGATTGATGAAGAGATTAGTACCATTAAAAAGGAACCAGGTGCTTTGTACAACAGCAAAAACAAAGACAAATTGAGGACATCACAGGAATCAGAAGGACTTCTCCCTTCTCATGTTTAAGGGTGCAAAAATGTAAACTTGCATTTGAAAAGAGAGCCCATTGGCTCAATGTTTGAGAAAAACTACCAAGACAAATCATTCCCTATGATCAGATATCCAGGAATTCAGAGAGCACTGTTACCATGGTGCAATGGACAATTGCTATGCTGACAGAAAACCTTCACATCATCCACGTGATGGTAGTTTTAACACCATGAATAATGTAAGAGTCATAGAGTGAAGGAAGCTTCAGTCCAGAAGGCCTTACAAGCCAGGCAAAGAGTTCCTAAGATGGCAGTGAATAAAATGTGGGAGTGAGGCCAAAGGTATAGTTGAGATCGCAGAAAATCAGAGATGCCAGCAATATAAAATATCTATACAGGAAAGTTGTGGATCAGGAGTGGAGCCAGTCCAAGACAGAGGCCATGGGAGACATAGGGGCTGCAAACATCAAGGCCGTAGAGATGAGACCACACAAGACCTCTGGATCTCCCATATCACCACTATTTGCCCCAGAAGCAACATAGGCAACTACAGGATTTAATGTTATCTGTGCTGTGTTTTGGTCTCACTTTGTTCCTTGTCTTTTTTTTTAATCTCCCTAAACCCCTCTTTTGGAATCACTGAATCTTGAGATTATATAACTTTTGTATTTTTACAAAGTTTCATAACTAAGAGTTTGCCTTGTACAGCAGAAGAGACTTTGACTTAGACATTTCAAAAATGTTGTAACACCTGAGACTTTAGGGGAAGTGATTATTGTATTTCTGGTTATACATAGGGAAATTTGTTCTTTCCTTTTTTGGGGGATTAATATGTTTTAAGGAGTTTTTTTAGTATAAAGGTGACAATGCATTGGATTTGGCAGTTATCGTGCAATGTAGTATTTTAGCTTTAGGATTTGCCTACGGAGATTAGTGGATCACATTTCTGGGTGTTTGTGCATAGGTCGTGAAGGCATGGCCTTGAGGTCAGTCTGGTCCCAGCACATCTATCTGTGGCCCTATTTTCCTGCTCTGCTTTATGGCAGCCAAGAAATAACTGGCTTTACCCTATCATTTACTGTTGTCAAGATGTTTCTCCCTTGGATCTAGTGAGATGGACTGAGTCTCTGAAAATGTGAATCAGATTAAATCCCTTCTTTAGGTTGTACATGTCTCGCATTCTGTCCAAAGAGACCAGAGGTGACCATTATAATGATATTTCACTGCATATGGATAAAATGTAGTATAATGACAAAACCAAATGCTAGCAAAAATAGGGAGAAATTGGCTTTCTCAAGAACTCTTGGATAAATGTAAACTGAATTAGTTAGTATGAATAATAATTTGTTAGGTAAAATTCTTAAATATATATTTTGCAAATATTCCAACCTATTCCTAAGAATTCAAACCTTATTTCCAACCCAAATTCTGTACACCCATATGCATAGCAGCTGCATTAACAGTAGCCAAAATTTGAAATAAGCAAGACAGATCTTTAATAAATAAACGACGAAAAAATACCATCACACATTCAGCTTATATAATATTTGTGAAATAAACAGTAAAAACAGAACTACTGTTGTATGAAGAACATCTCAACGGCATTAGGCAGATTGAAAGAAACCATATTTGAAACACCACATGATACATGAGTTTATTTATACAACATGTTAAAAACAGTGATATTGTAGAAATGGAAAAATATTAGTTGTTTTCAGGATTTAGGCATATTGAGGAGTGAGGGCTCCGGGAACAACCATACAAGAACATCACAAAAGAGATGTTTGTTACCATAAATTAGGCCTGTATCATCATTATGATAGTGCAGTTGCATAAATATAAATGTGTGATAAAACTGCACAGAAGAATACATACATATTATCAAATTTCCTCATTTTTGTATTGACATATAGTTGTATAAGATGCAAAGGTTAGAAAGACCGTGGGGGTAAACACCACAGAATCACTCTGTACTATCTTGCCATCTTCCTAAAAGCCTATAACTATTTCAAAATTGAAATAGTAAAAATATTAAAAATAATATATAAAACAAAGCATAATTTTTATAATATACAATTTGTTTAGGTTAAACAAATTGAAAATCAAAACAAAATAATATTGAAAATTTTATGAAAAATTCACTGAAGAGAAATAAAATCCAATTAGAGATTTTTTTTTTTCGGTACTGGGGCTCGAACTCAGGACCTTGTGCTTGCCAGGCAAGCACTTATTCCACTGAGCTATATCCCCAGCCCCCAACTAGAGATTATAAAAGAAAACAACAGTGAATATGAAATCAAGACAATTGACACTGTACAAACTGACACAAGGAAAAGAAAAAATAGCTACACAAACATACCAAAACTCAGTGGCCTGTGAAAATCTATCAAGTATATTTTGCATGTTTATAGTCTGTAAAATAGCTGGGCGTGGTGGTACACTCCTGTAATCCCAGCACTTAGGAGGCTGAGGCTGGAGGATCATTGTGCGTTTGAGACTGGCCTGGGATACAAAATGAGCTCAAGGCTGGCCTGCACTGCATAGCAAGACCCTGTCTCAAAATAAAATAAAATAAAAATAAAGTCTGGGGCCTAGATTTAGCTCAGTGGCATAAGCACGAGCCTGGCAAGCACAAAGCCCTGAGTTCAATTCCCAACACCCAAAAAAATCTGTAAAATAGAAAGTAGTCAAGAAAATTCTTAAAAAATTAACAGCCAAAATTTAAAAATTTTGAGAATATCAATCCAAAAAGGAAGAAAAAAAACAAAGAATCTATAAAGTAAATAATAAACCAATATCAAATGGCCAAAGTCTCATTTGTGAATAATTTGTTAAACACAAGTGGATTAAACTCTCCAATCAATGGTATAAAATGGTTGAGTGAATTAACAAAATAGTAAGACTGCTCATTACACACAATCCACAAGAGGTTCACTTTAGCTTTAAGGACACTCATAAATTACAATGAGGGGATGAATAAAGATATTCCATGAAAATTCAAAACTAAAATGGCAGTAGTACCTATAGTTACACAAAATCTATTTTAAGAAAAAAATTCAAGAGTAGAGATAAAGACAATCATTACATAATGACAAACATATCAATTCAGCAAGATATTGGACCTGAAAATTTGAGCACATAAATCTATAAAGCTAATATCAGTAGATCTGCAGGAAGAGGCTGTACTACATCATACTCGAGGCTTCTAACACTCCATTTGATACAATAGGAGATTATTCAGACAGAAAATCAATATGGAAACACTAAATTTCAAATATGCTCCAGACCAAGTGGACCTAACAGATATGTATGGGATATTCCATTGAACAGTTGTGGAACGCACATTCTTCTTAACCACACATAGAAGGTTTCATAGGATAAACAACACGACGGATCATGACATAATTAAAAATTTAAGATTGAAAAAATGATAAGCATATTTTCTGAGCAAAGTGTATTAAAAGAAAAAATAAAATAGAAACTATAGATAATTTACAAATACAAGGAAACAAAACAAGCCTTTTAAGCAACCAATACATCAGTGAAGAAATTAAATAAGAAATTAAAATCTTTTCTGAAAGAAATGAAAATGCAAATACAAAATACAGCAAACATAGAATAAGGTAAAAACAATTTAGGAAAGGAGTTTTTAGCAATAAATATCTATATCACATAGAAGAAAGTATCAAATAAACAACACAATGTTGCACCCCACATAATTAGAAAACTGAAGACAAATTAAACCCAAACTTAGTAAAAGGAAAGACACAATTAATACCAGAACAGTAATAAATGCAAAAGACACTAGAAAAACAGCAGTAAAGATGGATGTAACCAATAGGTTTCTTTGTGCAATTAAAAATATCCTAAAAAATCTTAGCAAGATCAACTAAGACAGAAGACTAAATAAATGTTATCAGAAATGATAAATGAAGCATTACATTTGATCCAAGAAAAATGCAAAAGATCCTAAGGTAATATAATATAACCTTGGCTTGCAAGTAACTTGTTCTGTGAGAGTTTCACAAGACAAGCAAACATATCTAATAAATTTTAACTTTATAAATGAGCAGTGTTTTGCAATGCTAATAGTATATGATGCCAAATGTCACATGGTCAAAACTTAGTCAATTCTCTCTCCCTGTCTCTCTCTCTGTCTCTCTCTATTTCTATCTCATTCTGTCTCTCTGTCTCTCTGTCTGTGTGTCTTTCTCTGTCTCTCTCTCTGTCTATCTCTCTCTCTCTCACTGTGTGATTGTGCATGATTGTCTCTGAATAACAAGAGGTTGTGGAGGTCTCATCTACAGAGGAGGATAAAAAGGAGGAGGGATCCCTCAGTTCAAATGAGATTAGGGAGATGTGAAAACTGTGGGAAATTGAAAAATTTTGTAGTGAAGCAGCACCTGATTAAGGCTGTAGCAGTGTGAGCAATGAATATGTTTAAACAAAATGCATTGTCACATTTTCATGAAAATCTCAGAAGAAAGCTAAAACAAGTGTCATCAAATAGGGCCTTTGTTAAAGTTGTATGAAAACACAAAGATTCTATTGAGCCAATAGATAGTAGTTATTCCATGAATTAGCATGAAAATCATCCTATACAATAACCTTTCTCTTGGCTCCTTCACACTAGCCATGAAGGTTTTCAAAGATAAGTTCAGGTTAATTTGTTTATTTTCCTCTATATTCTCTCTAGTATTTTGTAGAATGTTACAGTACTGCAATCATTTTTATGCGAATATTTTTGGGTTTTGGAACAAATCATCTGAATTTCCATTATTTCATATGCAGAAATGCGTTTTGATATACAAATGATTTGGATTAGAAACATGTTCCTAGAATAAATTATGTACTTGCAAACCAAGATTTTACAGTATTATGAAAAATTATGTACCTACAAATTGAATAACCTCACCTAGAACATACAGGTAAATTCTTTGAAATATTTGGTATAACCAAATTTAAATATTAAGAGAGAACCAAAACATACCAACAATTAATAAAGAGACTGAATTAGTTAAAAAAAGGCCTTATCCAAACTTTACCAATTAAAATATCAGTACTCAGTGTCTTCTCTATAGCTTTAGTCAGCTTTCCCATCACTGGGACACAGTACCTGACATCTACAATTTAAAGAACAAGAATTTCTATTTGGCTCACAGTTTCAGGATTATTCAGTTGAAGATCTGCTTCCTCCAAGGCAGCCATATCATTGTATGAAGGCATAATGGAGCAAAGATGCTTAGTTTAAGAAAGTGACTATTCATTTCAGATGCTCATTTTTGGATTGAGTAGGTAGATTTAGGGGGTATGACTTTTCTGAGTTCTTTATATACAATACATATTAGTCCTTTGTCTGAGAAACAGTTAGCAAATTGTTTTTCTCACTGTGTATATTGTCTCTTCACTATGTTGTTGATTTCTTTTCCTGTGTAAAATTTTTTTATAAGATGAGATCCTATTCATTGATTCTTTGTAATATTTTCTGTGTTATCAGGATTTTGTTCCAAAAGTATTTGCCTACATGATTATTTTTAAGAGTTCTACCTATTCTCTCTTGCAGCATATTTAGTGTTTCTCCTTTATTTTTTTATTTTTTATTTTAAAAGTAAAAGAACAAAAACACTAACAAACATGTACACAGTAGCACAAGAACAGTACAAAAACCGAACTACAGATAAGGTGGCAGGGGATCAACAATGGTTGTTGTATTACACGTTGGTAGCTTCAAAGTGTATACTCAGGACAATACAAATAGATATACAAGATTGATCAAACAACTAATCACCGATTGTTTCCCACATCAATATGACATGAGACAACTTAGATCTTTGATACATTTTGATTTTAGTTTAGTGCATGGTGAGTGACATGGGTCTAGTTTCAGTATTTAGTATGTGTAAAGCCAGTTGTTGTCAACATCATTTATGAAAGAGGCTACCTTTTTTCTATTGAACATAGTTGGACAATTTGTGGAAGATAAGGTCACTGACTGTGTTTGAAGTTGTCTCTCCATTTTCTAATCTATTCCACTGAGCCTTTAGATTGGTTTTTGCCAGGTCCTTGCTCTTTCATTTTTTTTTCTTTTACAGTACCTTTGTAGTATAACTTCAAGTCAGTGATTGTGATGCCTCGGGCCTTTATTGTCCAGAACTGTCTTTGTCATTCTATGTCTCTTCCACTACCAAATAAATTTTAGGGCTGTTTTCTGTAATTATGTGAGGTATGCTATTGATATTTTGATCAAGATTGGGTTAAATCTTCATAAAAATATTGGGAGTATGGCCATTTTCACTATGTTAGTTCTTCCTACCCAAGAGCATAGGATATTACTTGAATTTCTGATATCCTGTTTGATTTCCTTTTACAGAGTACTATAGTTTTCAATGTAGAGATCTTTTGCTTTCTTCCTTAAATTAATTCTTCCAAATTTCATTTCTTGATGCTATTGTGAAAGGTGTGAGGTTTCCCTAATTTTTCTCTCAGAGAGTTTATTTGTGTACAGGAATTTTATTGATTTTTCAGTGTTAACTTTTTGTCCAGCTATGTGACTAAATTTAGTTAATAAATCTGAAAGTCTTTTGGAGTTTTTGAGATCTTCTATGTACAGCATTGTGTCATATGCAAATAATGATAATTTAACTTCTTTTCCTGTTATTATTCCTTTTATTTCTTTCTCTTGTCTACTTGTTCTGGCTAATGTTTCCTGAAATATATAGTCCTTCATCCTCATTTTATACTGAAAGCTTTCAGTTTTGATTGTTTAGAATAATGCTGGTTGTTGATTTGCCATAGATGCCTTTTATTAGATTGAAACAAAGGTAATCTATTCCAATTTTCTGTTGTGTTTATATCATGAATGGGTGTTGAAATTTGTCAAATGCTTTTTCTGTGTCTATTGAGAATATAATGTAATTTTATTTTTGACTCTGTTGATATGGGGTATTATATTTATTGTTTTGCATATATTGAACCATCCCTATATCCATGGGGTGTGTCCTATTTGTTCATAGTGTTTAATCTTCTTGATGATTTGCTGCATTCTGTTTGCCAGTGTCTTATTGAGGATTTTTGCTTCTCTGTTTATTATGGATACTGGCCCATATTTTTCTTTTTTGGCTGGATCCTTCTCTGGTATTGTTATCAGGCTAATATTTGCTTTCAAGAATGAGTTTTGGAGTATTGCTTCCCTTTCAATTACATTAAGGGGTCCTCTTTTTAATGCAGTGGTTTACTGCTCATCTTTAAGAAGAATACACTGAGACATAAAATAAATAAGTAAAAATACCACAATTTTTTTATCCATTCCTCAGTGGATGGACACTTGGGTTGCTTCCACAATTTAGCTATGACACATTGTGCTGCTATAAACATGGGTGCACATATATCGCATTGATATGATGATTTCAGTTTTGTTTTCAACATTATAAAATCAAGTTATGATATTTGTGTGCTAGGTATTTCCATGTTTATAGTCTTCAAAGTTGTTCTAAATTTCATGTTTTGGAATGGGCTTAAACTAAGCTTCTTATTAATCCTTTAAATGCAATGTTGATTTCTTTTACAATAGTGATTCTTGTCATCTTTCTCTTTCGCTCGATCCTTAATCCTCTAACCCCTCCTCTACAATATATTTTAACTCTGCACCACAATCCATCTTTTCTCATCAGTTTCCAGAGATGAAGTGTAGAAATCTTTAATACACAACTTGGGTAGCAGTAAAAATGTACACCTAGCTGTGGTAGTTACTCAGGTAAGAGATATCTCAGGCAGCTAAGGCAACTTTTTTCCTGTCCACCATAGTTGGATGGCCTTTATTAGATCAGTCAATTCTATCAGTTAATCAAATACTATTGGTCCCATTTTGTTATATAACAATATGTCCATTGGTGTGAATACTTCAAATATCTTAATTCAGGAAAGTGGTGAACTACAAATTAGAACAAATTACTGTTTTGAAATGTGTCAATTTAAAGAGATGTTTGGTAATTTCACATTATAGAAATATACTGAAGCTAGTTTATTGCTTTAATAAATATTTTATAAAATTCAGAAATACCATGAAAGTAGGGAAACTTTCCCTTTGAAAGTAACAACTCTTCATTTCCTTCATCATATGGTAACTAGCCTTAAAGTTATTTTATGTGTTGAAGGTGTATGGTTACACCCATGCACTCTCCATTAATTATTTCCATTTCAGTAATAATTACAAAGCACCCAAATGGACAATACAGTCACCGAAAAATACTTACATTTTTACCTTGCATAGCTTGGACTCTTTAGAAAAAGCGATGAAATTACAAATGTCTGTAAATTTACTTCAAATGGTCATTAACGGTGCCATTAAACTACTTGACCAATTTATTCTGTAAAGCAATTGATAATTGATTTTTTTATTGTGTGTGTCTATAACCCTTGTGAGGGGTACATGAGCACATATTGTTTTAAATGATCCAATCAGCTGACAGTCCTGCTGTTATGCCCCACATGTTTGCTCAATCTTACATTCCTACCTCTGGTGGCCAGAGCAGCTTCATTGAAGATAACAGTATATAATGTAACAACCATTGTTAATTCCTATCATTTTGTTTTTAGGTCATGTACCATTTTCATTGTTTTGATTTTGTCTTCATTGTTGTTCTGTTAGTTTTTTTAATCTTTAAAATTAAAAAAAATAATAAAAGACCACACTTTTCTTATGGAACAGAAAGCAGTTTCAGCAAAGAGACTATTTACTTGAATAGGTGTTCACTTGATTAAGAATTTTAAGGGTCAAACTCCTTTTGTTTTTCCCTCTTGCAATGATTTGAAACCAGAAGCAGATGATGAGGATATATTTTTTCATATATTTCTCACTCTCTATCGAAAACCCAAAAAAATCATGCCTGTACTTGAACAAGCTCAATTTCTTACTCACTGCAGTGAGAGTGCACACTGTGAGGAGTCATGGAGCATCACACTAAAAGTGTGTGCAAAAGAATCCATCACTGATACTAGGCCTTGACTGAATGATTTGGAGAAAGCTGAGCAAATGGGAGTTTGCTTGAAGGTGCCTGCTTTTAGAAAGTGGGAGCAGACTAAAGATGAAACTGTACCTAGTAAAGGATTTGCATTTGGTTCAAGAAAGCATTTGAACAGTATTTTGGTGGTTGTGGTGATTGTGATCTGGGCTTAGGCAAAATTATAAAAGAGCCTTGTTTTGTCTCACCCTATTGTAGTCTGAAGTGCCTATGTCTGAGATCGGCATTTGTGAGTTCATGACCGGGAAAAGAACCACATGGTTTACTTGTGAGTACCAGACTAGATTCTCACACCCTGAGGCCTACCTGTGTCACATCAGTTCTCTGATATCAGAGGTTGCTGTTATATGTTTTAATTTAATGTATAAATACAAAATTAAAAATATTGATCTCAAAATAATTTTCAAGAGTATACAGTGTGAATAACAACCCCAAGAGGGAAAAACAGTGTGGAAAAATTACACATATAGCTCACAGTGTCCTTGTTATACTTTTTGGTGAAGATACGCTTTGTGAGGAATTTCATAGCTAAATACATGTACACAATTCCTTAGGCAAGTCTGATCCCAAAGGCTGTATTTGTCAGGGCTATCCAGAGAAATAGAAACAGTAACCATGCATGTTGAGGGATACATAAAGATAAATTAATCATATGATTTTGGAAATTAATGAATCCCTGGTCTTGGGCTGGCAGCCTAAAAACCAGGAGAGTTGATACAATGAATTCACAAGAGAGTCTGCTGGAGAACTCACAAATTGCAAAGAGTAAACTTGTTGGTAGTAACATGTTTTTCTAGGTTTACATTTAGCATAAACCAATGTAATTATTATTAAGCATCATAAACACAATCAAAGAAGCACAAATAGAATTTATTAAGATGATTCTGATGCTGGTCATTACTTTTTCCCGTGGCTGATGACTATAGGATATGCTCTACTTGGGGTGGGAGAGATGAGGAGCAAAACTGAAAACCATCATACACACACGTTTTTTATTCTATAAAGGAAAACAATACAAACAATGATTCAGGATTCCAAAACAAGACAATAGGAGATTAACAATGCTTAATATCTGTATATTGTTATCTTCAAAGAAGTTGCTCAGATTACAAGATATAGGTGTCAAAAATTGATTGAACAACAGAAAAACAAACCTTCCTTTTCAATGAGCTAATAGAAATTAGGAGTTTACCTGTCTTGTGTGTATAAAGATACATAGATAGATAGACAGATAGATAGGTAGATAGATAGATAGACTTTTTAATTTTTTCTTCCTTCTTTTCTCCTTTCGCCCATACCTGTTGTTCTTTCCTTTTGAGCAGTTCTTCCACTTTCACAATGCCTATTGTACATTTTGGATCTTACCTACTCATTCAGTTTCTTATACTAGGGAGCCAATATGATATTTACACATGTGACTCTAATTAAGTTAATTTACGAGTATGGTCTCAAGTTGCATCCATTCACCTATTAAAAGCCTCGAGTTTTTCTTTCTTTCTTTCTTTCTTTCTTTCTTTCTTTCTTTCTTTCTTTCTTTCTTTCTGAGATAGGCTCCTCCTATGCAGTTCAGGTTGGCCTTGAGCTCACTTTGTAGCTGACGCTGGTCTCAAACTTGTAAAGATCCTCCTGCCTCAGCCTCTCAAATGCTGGCATTATAGGCATGCACCACCACTTCCATCTTATCCTTCTTTATAGCTGAGTGGCACTCCATTGTATAAAAATAACACATCTTTTTTATCCATTCCTCAGTTGATGGACATTTGAATTGTTTCTAAGATTTAGCTATGACAAATTGTGCTGCTATAAACATGAGTGCACATATAGTGCTGTGGTGTGATGTTTTTAATTATTCTGGGAAAATACCCAGAGGGGAATAGCTGGATAAAATGGGAGCTCTAATCTTAGATTTTGAGGAATCTCCACACTGATTTCCATAGTGATTGCACCAGTCTACACTGCCACCAACAGTGGAGAAGTGTTCCATTTTTCCCCACAGCCCTGCCAGCATTTAGTATTGGTTGATTTTTTGGTGATAGCCATTCTTTCTCAGGTGATATGGGATCCCAATATTGTTTTAATTTGCATTTCTCTAATTTCCAATGATGTTGAACATTTTTTCATGTATTCATTGGTCATTTGTATTTCTTCCTCTGAGAAGTGTGTACTCATCTCAGATGCCCAGTTTTGGATTGGGTCTTTGAGTTTGAATGGCTTGATTTTTTTTTCAATTCTTTGTATGTTCTAGACAGAAGTACTTTATCTGAGGGACAATTGGCTAAAATTGTTTCCTACTCTGTCGTTTGTCTTTTCACTCTGTTGGTGGTTTCTTTTGATGTGAAAAAACTTTTTAGTAAGATAAGGTCCGAATTGTTGATTCTTTGAAGTACTTCCTGGGCAGTTGGTGTTTTGTTCATGAACTCTCTGCCTATCCCTGTGTCTTCAAGGTTTCTTCTACCTATTTTCTTTTCCAGTAGATTTAGTGCTTCTGTTTTAATAGTTAGATCTTTGATCCATTTTTACTTTAGTTTAGTTCAAGGTAATAGACATGGTTCTAGTTTCAGACTTTGGAATGTGGAAAGATAGTTTTTCTTGCACCTTTCATTAAAGAGGCTGTCTTTCTTCCAGTGATCATGTTTGGCTCTTTTGTCAAAGATAAAATGGCTGAGTGTGTTTGTGGTTGCAGACACATTTTTAAGCAGGCCAAAGGTGACAGGGTAGGATTTCACTCAACTTATGCCAGGCCTAAAAACTAATATTGAAACTGGGACTATACTAAAAATGATCTAATACTCTCTGGAAGCAATGTATTTAATAATTTTAGGGAATTTATTTCCAAACTTAAGTTCTCTACCATTTACATAACTGGAAATAGTAAATTGTCAGCTATAAAAATAATTCTTTAAAATACTTTGCAACTGTTACATCTCATCTAAATAAGCAATGGACCTCATTAGTCAAAGTAAGGGGAAGAAACAGGAAATAAAAGATAATTTAGAAAGAGGGGAGCAAAGAAAGAAACCAAGGTCTAGAAAAGAACTTCTCTGGATTGAAACAG
Source organism: Dinomys branickii (assembly GCA_004027595.1). Taxonomy (NCBI): domain Eukaryota; kingdom Metazoa; phylum Chordata; class Mammalia; order Rodentia; family Dinomyidae; genus Dinomys; species Dinomys branickii. Next base: position 21,934 of record PVLD010024344.1, read on the forward strand.
GGTGCTGGAGGATTCTAGGAAATCTATCTCCAAGAAAGGGAGAAAAAATAATAGGTTACTAAAAGTACTTTATATAATGGGAAGAATTTTTCACTTCTAGTAACTTAGTTATAAATACGTAGAGAGAAATAAATAAGTAAATGAAGAGTGAGGGAATTCATAGAGTTTAAAATAGTCCATTCCAGAATGGACACATAACTTCAATTTATGGCTTTGATATAAATATATTTTGAACATATATTCATAACCCGATTGTTGATCTACTGGGACTCTAGCCTAGGACCACCCATTTCCTGCTCAGGGGTACAAGAACAGATTAAAACACAGACAAGATACATAGTTTAGTTATAAAGTGCACTAGCATTGTCAAAGTTCAATAAGGACTAAGACCACAAGGCATGGTGTCCTTAGCCCTTACTGTGTGCACAGCTTGATTAGGGGGATTGTGTGAAGGTGGGCTGCAAGAAGTGATGGAGGTGAACTGCTGAAGCAGTGAAGGTTCAAGAACTGAGGAACTATACGTTTTTGGAAAAGCATACAGAAGCAAATCATGATTACCTAGTAGTCTGATTGTCTGCTAACTATGACTACTAGGCTAGAAGGCCTTTGGGTAAGTGAAAGTCCACAGCTGCCATTTTGTCTGGCTTTGAGGTGCCAAGACATCACAGACTGTTTGCAGGCTTTGGTCCCGGCCTTTAGCCTATGGATTAATCTGTCTGTAAGCCAGGCACAGATGTTGGCACAATCACTTAGGCCTAAAACAGACTCAATTCAATTTATTTTTATGTCAGTTTATTAGTATCAATTATTCCCTCCTCTGTACCATGTCAAGCTGGTCCTCAGCACTCATCAAAACATCAAAAAACAATTTATTTAAAAAAAGGAAGAAAAAGAAGGAAAGAGAGGGAAAAAAACGAAAAAGGAAGGAAGGGATCATTATCTATGTATGTAAGTAAGTATGTATGTATATGCTGCATATCTAACTTAGTTGTACTACTGACTTAGGTCACTTTATTGTAAGGAATAGTTGATGATTACTTGTTTGATCAATTTTGCATGTCTATATCTGTTTTCCTGAATATACACTTCGAATTTATCAATATGTAATGGAACAACCATTGTTGATTCCATGTCACCTTGTCTGTAACTGTTTTGATTGTACTATTCTTATGCTACTTTGTGTCTGTTTGTTAATGTGTTTTTCTTCTTTTACTTTTAAAATAAAAAAAGCAATTTATTGGAGAATTTAATAAGTGGCCCTGTAGAAGAATTTCCTTTCTAATTATAACTATAATGATTAGTAAAAATATAAAATCATACCTAAAGTGCTTATATCAGAATTTAAGGTTTATTTATTGATAAGAAGTCAAATAGACTTATAGTAGAAATCAAACCTTTAGAATCTTCTAGCCAGGATGTCTCACAGTGAAGATAACTTTTTAATTAAATACATTTTATATCCCTTTTATGTAACAAACAGATTTATCTTTTTTGTTTGCTTAAGGAAGCAGAAATTATAATCTTCCACCAAGGCTTTTACTTTGTCATTTTCTATATAGTTGATTAAGTTTCATTTATAGTAGTTTATTATGTGATTTGTTGAATGTTGAATTGGAAAAGGCATCAAGAGAACTGTTAAACCACATGTAAATAGAAAGTTAATTTGCATATTTGAGCACGCAAAGCCAGAATATTCAAATACAAGTCCTCTTTTCAATATAAACTTGCATACAATTAGAGCCACAGATAAGCTGTTTGTTTAGAAACCTAACTGGTAATCCTGGGAACATTTTGGGTGATTATACTTTGGAATAAGTTGAAAAATTATGAAAAGTAACTATAGTTAAAGGCGTATAATTATATGTTGAAATACAAATTTCATCACTGGTTACTGAAATTCATATGCTAAGATTAGCTTAGGAGACACGGAACAGACAAACCTTGTTAGTTACATGATGGAACAAATTGCAGTTCTGTATTGGCATGAGCAGAGGTAGCCTCAAAAGTAAATAGAGTCAATAATTTATTATCCAGGTGTTACAATTAATCAAATTCAATCATAATAATCTCCATCTATCTATGCAAGAGAAATCTGCAGCTACTAATTCAGTATTGAATGTTATTCTTTCAATTATTGTACAACACTACGAAAATGAAAACCTTCCTCAAAGTGGGAATTGTTCCAAAATTATTTCTCATTATAAATTCTTTCAAAAGATTTATTTCCCCTCTGACCTGAAAGTTGGCTCAGGCAACACAAGATTACTAGAATTGAGACTATATTATGGTAAGATGGGGAAATGGAATGGCAAAAATGGGAGAGTGAAAAGAAAGACTAGGGTAGTACTAGTAACAGGTTTTGCCCTATTTCATAATTTTGTCTAGTTCTGCTGGAAAACCATCTCCAAATAAGACCATTAATATAAATCTTTGCAACCTGGATCATAGCATATATTGAATTATGGCATAGATCTGTATCAAATACAAACTATCTACATTTGAACAATTGTAAGGTGGCTGTCAATACATTGTGAATCATTAGAAAAATTATTAGTTGGTTTATATTTTGTAGTAATAAGATATGGTTCAAAACTATGGTGAATGTTTAATTTTTACAATGAAGTACATTAAATAAGTGTGCACTGCTCTGTCCACCTCAATGTACTGAACTATTTAAAAATGTTTGCTTTTTATGTCACTTTGACTTTGGGGGAGAGACAGAAGTTGCAGAATGTTGGATCTAGAGAATAATGTGGATGAGGACAGATCATAATCTTTCCATGAGCCTGCATTTCTATTTTGCAACACTCAGTAGCAGCATTTACTATAATTTTGTTCATACCTTATGGAACCATTCATAACAATCCATATAAGGGCAGTTACAAAAGAGAGATTTCAGAACTGCTTCAGAAAGTGGCATGAATAATGGAATAATTGTAAAAAATAAGTGGGATTATTTTGAGGTGGATTAATGGAACTATGTTTTGTACAGTAAAATTTTTAAAAAATAAATGTTATCATATATTTTGATTAAACTCTATGTGTTCATCTGCCATCCCAACACCCATCCTGAAAAAAAAACTTTCTGCATCTTGTTTGTCACATTTTAAAGTTGCTAGTATGAAAGACTATTCTTTCAAATTATGCTGTTTCTTCTTCTATTAATTTAAATACTATACATTTTTGAAGTTCAAGTCTGAGTTTTTGTAGAAGCAGGGAAGGTATGACTCAATGATATAAGCACTGTCTTGCATTATACAGTGACAAAAACCAGTTATGTTAATCCTCTCGATTCTTCCATGGGGCACATATGCGCATTTAATAATTCTATGTTAGTTTTCTGATATCCTTCAGAGTGGTGAACTGGATTTCCAAAAGGTTGTCAATTTCAAGTATTCTAACTTATTTGTTTCAAGAATTCACTCACTCTTCTGAGTCTTCTGAGACTGTGTTTTCCAAATACAGGTGTAGAAAACTATGGCCATCTTACTCATAGCATTCATGGGTTTCCAAGAATACTGATTTTCTACTTCTCTAAACTCATATCTACCAACATGTCAGTTACATCTTTTCTTTTTTATTATACATTTGCCATACATGTTCATGTTCATTATAAGGGATTTTTATTTCTACATAATAGGTCTTAATTCTTTTTTTCCCATTACCCCTCTCTTTCAACCATTCTTTCTCTCCTTATTTGCAGAAGCTTTGGTTCC
>PVLD010024345.1:0-26076 GCA_004027595.1 Dinomys branickii
TCAATCAGTCATCTTCCCTGTGATAATAACTGTACTCCTGGGTTTATCTATATCCTTGGACTCTCACCTTGGGAGGAGATATAGCTGCCTCAGACTATACTATAACATACAGGGGTGTATACAAACTGCCATGGTTGGAGGTGGGAAAGCACATATGCTCACAGCGGACCGCCCGGCTCCACCCTGTCGTCGTGCTATGAAAACCCCGAATCTTCATAGGAAGCATTTCCCAGTTTCCCCTCAGAGCGCTTCTCCTAGCACCCTTCTCTGCGCTCCTCTTCCTCTGGCATGCCAGGCGTGCCTCTCTCTCAGGGTCCCAGCACTGCCCCTCTCCACCTGGATCATTCTTTCCCTAGAAATCTGCAAGGATTCGTCCTCTACCTGCCCTGCTCTTTGTTCAGATGCGGCTGCCGAGTCCTACTAAGTGGGGTTTTCTCCTGTCACCCACCTGGTGAAAACGGTGCACTCTGCATCCATCTCTTGCATGCCCTACACACTCCTCAGCCTCTTTCTCTGCCTTACTTTTCTCCACAGGGTTACTCGCACCTTGCATACAGAAATATCCTGTCTGTCTGTTCCTCCCAGCAGAAGGTAACTTCATGTGGGTTGGATCTTACATGTGTGAATGCTTGGATCCCCAGCACCTGGAGGAGCACTGGATATACAGAAGGTGCTGAAAACACTTGTTTTGGTAGATGACCTAGTGAATGAAGGCTTGTTTTGAATGGGATGATAGAAACAGGTCACCAAGATCCTTGTTTTCAAAGGCACCTCTCGTGTAATTGTGGTGACTAACTGTTCTTACCTACATAAATAATGTGAGCTATCTGTGCCAATTGAGTCAATATTCTGACAGTTAATGCTCAGAATGTATCGCTTGTACTAGTCAAGCGTCCGCAGCAGAACAGCATGAGGAAGGCACACCTCACCGCCACTAGCTGTAGGCAGGACACCCTTGCCACCCTTGGTGGCACTGTCTTGGGTCACCTACCTCTTTGCAGAGAACCTGTCCTGTGCCAGACCCCTGTACCCACCACTTGCTAACAAGAAAGACTGAACTTGCAAACACACGTGTGCCATTTTGTAAGTAACTTCATTTGCTATAAATGCTGACACTTCTCTCCCACACCTTAGATCTCAATGTTAGAAAAATATACTTTGCCAAATTAAGGCCATTCCGTCTCTTTTGCCCTTGAATCCTCTGAGTGTAGAAGTAACTACGGGCCGATTTCACATCTAAGCTCTCTGTGAATACGCTTCTTCCCTCCCTCCCTCCCTGCTCTGCATTACTCCTACGCCCCCACCAGGCAGCCCGCTACTCCTCTGGCTCAACAGTCCGCATGCTGCATCTGATGAGCTCTGTGCCTCCCTGGCTTGTCCTTCTGGACACCAGGCCACACTGACAGATGTGCAGCTACCTTGGGCTTCTCTCAAGGAGATGAGACTCCTGCGTCAGGGTCCTCAGATCCCCCCAGCTGAGGATTTATGCGCACCTTGGTCACTGATGTGGAGCTTCAAAACTGAAGCTCTCCGGCTTTTCCAAGCACCTTCCCCATGCAATATCCTATTGTCCACACATATTCACTGTAAAAGTTTTCGGTACATACCGTGTTAGTGGCTTTTCAAAACTAACAATTTTTATTGGGCATCCCGAGAAGCAGTAATTAGGATCTGTGCCCTGGAGAACCCTGTTGAGTGTTTGCCCCACCTCTTTGCTGTGTGACCTTGGAAGGTGGTTGCACACAAGACCTGCTTTTCTCTTTTGTAAAATGGTGACACTCTTGCCTGGGACTGTTCTGTGGATTACCCGAGTGACCCATGCATTGCTCAGAACAGTATCTGCTACAAGAGCATATGTCCTGTCGGCTGTTGGCACAATAGTAATGGTTACTGGAGGGGCCATTTGGGCCGGTGGGTTCAGGCAATTGGCCAGTGGCCTGCATGCTGCACAAGGCAGAAAAACACCACTGCATGGGAGCCAGGGCCTTCGAGATTTTACCTGTTTCACTGCCGCCACTATCCTTTGCCCTCTCCGAGAAATTTAGGATCTTGGACGCTGAAAGAACTGCGTCAACGTCATCCTCCTCCTCAGGATGCTTTTCTGTAAGGCAACAGACCCGGCTTCTGGTTGGGTGGGAAGGAACCCTGCGGAGCAGCAGCAAGCAAGACCAGGCGCGGAGTTTCGGGTCGCCACGCCCTCGACGGCCACCCGAGGGCGCGCTGGAGCCACGCAGCGCGGCCCGACGGCGCCATCACTGCGCCGCTGCTTGGCGACTGAGTGGGCAGCGCCGCTGTCCCCGGAAGATCCGCGCCCCCGACGACCCGGGGGGCCTCGCAGGACTGGTCTCCTCGCTGCCCTCCGTCTCCCACGCGTCCTACCCTCGAGAGACAGCTCCTGGGCGGCTCTTACCAGGGCTCATTTCTGCTGCTCGAGGTCTCTCAACTGTCCTGCCCCACGCATTCCGCTCAGTGGCTTTACGCTGGGGCATCCCGTTGCCTGGTAACCGGGCGCCTCCCCCCGCGCCCCGCCCGCGCCCCTCTGTGCGCGCGAAGGTAGGGGTGGGGAGGAGGGGAGGGGCGGGGTGCACCCCAGGGTCTAGGTCCGCGGGCTTCAGCTGTGGGAGACCCCAGCAGAGCTGTTCCCGGGACAGCCCTGTACCCTTCACCACAACCCGGCCACAGCTCCACCAGGGCATTCCCCCGCACCCTGCGCCCCCCATAACGTCTCTCGGTCATTTAAGACAGCACCTGTTGGACAAGAGCCGTGTGGAGAAGGGGAACGCCCCAACATTTCGTTCCTCTTCTTTCAAGCCGACCTCAGCAGTCAGGAATTTGAAGTGCACAAGACCAATATTGTCAAAGGACTTCTGTTTACTATGGTTAAGACTCCTGGATTCCAGTAATAGTGCAATAACAGTGCATTAAAATATCCTCGTTAAAACTGCCTGGGAGCAATGTCTTTCATTCGTCCGTGATTTCCTGTTTACTTGCGTAAACTGCTTGCGAAGGAGGGATGTCGCGTTAGAGACCAGAGCTTCTTTTAAGTGGTCGGCTTGCCTGTAACTAGTCCTTGTGCAGGTTGGAAGATGCTGACCTTTAAGTAAAGGCTTTAATGAGTATATATTATTTGTTTTTCAACTATTACACAGGGAATAAAAATCATTGGAAATTCAATTTTTATTTTATTTTTGTTCTTTATGACTGTCCCATATTTACAATGTATCACGATTACACTCATGGCGGGGAGGTGGTACACATGAAAATTGTAATTCCTTTTTATTACCTTCCATCCCCGCCCGCCTCTGGATCTTGCTCCCATTCCTTTTTGCAAAAGTTCTGTTCCCCTGTTTCTTATTGTGTACATTTTATTTTGGTCTTTATTTATACTTTGGGTTTTTCATATAAGAAAAATCATGCAATATTTAAATGCATGTGTCTGATTTGTTTCACTTAATATTATGGTATCGAGGTGCATCCAGTTTCCTACAAATGACTCAAATTTACCCTTTTTTAGGGCAAAGTCATACTGCATTGTGAAAATTCAAATTTTAAATGACAGTAATTGGGAACTCAGTCATTGGGATATAATAATCTATTATATAATAGATAATACATGGGTTGCCTTCATAGAAATGAAACTTTATGATGGTTTCAATGTTCACATGCTCTAATTTCGTCTTCTTAATAGAACTGGTCTCTCAAAGATTTCACAGTCTTCCCTGTGGCAGTGCAGACAATTTTAATACATTACAGTTTTGAGAACTTTAATGTGTCCATTAAATCACTGTCTAAATAAATTGTATTATTTTGAATGGAGAGTGTAGATAAAAAGCCACTACATTTTAACAATGAAATTTTCATAACAAATAACCGCTAAATTTTATGTACTGTTTTGTATTACTATCTAGCAATATGATAACTAATATAATTTAATATTCTGTAATAATTCTAATTTACCTGAGTAATATTTGTGGATTATGATGGCAAATGAATATTTGTTATTCCATAGAAATTACTTGTTACATTTAAATGAGAGGACTTAGTCACACTAGGTAATAGAATATGAAAAGCAGATGACAGGTGTTTATGGTGTCGAACTCAAATTTAGCTGGTGTACTAATCTCCAGAGGGACTTAATTTAAGATACTTTTCAGTCAGTTCATCAGTCAGAAAAGTGGCTCTTTAGGAAGGACATTCTATTCTAGGTGTTACATCAACATAGCCTTTTGATTATCAAATTCACTTGTTTTCTAAACTAAATCAAAATATCAGGGAAACATAATTTATTTGTCAGAAAACTATGTTAATTAATATATAACAAGCCCATCCATGAAGTCAGCAAAGTTATGAGTGCATTTGGAAAACCGCTTTAAAGAACAGCATTGCCTATGAGATGGGTGGCACCCTCTGTTAGGGTCCTTTGGCATGGGCCTCATTGGACAGTCTGTGTGGTGACCCTGTTATTTGGTGAGAGAATGTGGACACGGTGAATTAATATGTCTCCAGAACAAATGGGCCCGGCCCTCGGGGGCATTCACCGCACTTGTGAAATGTGGAGAAGTCTTATCTGATTACTTACGGCTGCTTAAAACCCTTGTCACCTAGTACAACCTGTACTTGATCCTACCTCTCTTCTGAATTTAGTAACGGTGACCCAATGACTTGGCCCCACAGAGCAGCAGTTCACTTCCGTCCAACCTGAGACCAAGGGAGGTGAGGGTGAAAGCAGGCAGGACTCTCCCGCTTCGCAGGCACAGGTGCAGTAGTTACCCAGACAGCACGTGAGCAGCCACGCTAGATTCATCGCATTCGGGAGAGATTCCCCTGACAGTGCTGCCATTTTTTCCTGTGGTTCTTCCTTAATTAAAAACAACTATTCAACTATTCAGGTTCAAATATTAGGCAAAAGGGTATTTTATAAAGAGATGGCAGGACAGCATATTGTCTCATTTATGTATCAACTTTGTTGATGGACTTGGCAAACTCCTAAAAGCAGAAGAATTTTACAAGCTTTCTCAGTAAATGTAAATAGAGATGGTTTATATAGTATGAAATCCTCGCTATGTTTTATTTATGAAAGATTCTGGGAGAAATTTAAAAACAATAAAATGTATAAAGCATGATTTAACCTCGATTCCATCTTTCAGAATTAACAGTGACTATGCCATTAGCATACCTGATTTTTATCTATGCAGCAAAAATGAAGCATGACAGAGTTGGGTTCCCTATGATCCCTTACCCTGCTTTTCTTTCCTGAATTTCTTCCCATGAAAGTAATTTTGCAAATTTAGGATACAACTTTCCAGCCCATTCTTGTGTTTTTATAGTTGTTATGTGTGCATTCATGAATAATATATTGTTCTTTTTTAATGGCTTTTTTGTGGCTTTACTTTTCACATTTAGAATTGTTATTCATCTGAAATGGGTTTTGAAAGATTTTCATAAAAGATGTAATTTGTTTTGTTCTACAATATACTCTTTTCAGTTAATGTTTTCATAGATATTTTAATTCAATCATACAGGTAAGCTTGAGAACTTTCTCAGTTCTTCCAGTATATTTGCCTTTTTTCCATTTTTATTTTTTTAATCTTGAAATGATTATCAACTCATAATAAAGTAGGAAGAATAATATATGTTTCTTTCCCCGGAACTACTAAGAGTGAGCTGCTGACATGACACCACATGTCTCCTGAATGCTTTGGAAGTTGCTTGAGGAATATTTTCCGACATGAACACAATGCAGCCACCAAAGTCCAGAGACTAGCTAGTGCTCACACCTGTCAGGTTTCTCCAGTTCAACCAAATGTCTCCAAGAGCAGAAGGATCCAGCCCAAGATCTTGTATTGCATTTAAATGTCATGGCAAGTCTGCTTCAATCTATCTCAGTCTGAACAATTTCTTGGTCTCTCTTTTTTTTTTTTTTACTTCATGACTTTGACACTTTGGAAGATTCTAAGGCAGTTATTTTGTAAAATGTTCCTTCTTGTGACCTTTGCCGATTTTTTTAATGATTAGGTTAGGATCACACATCTTTGTCAAGACTGTCGGAGGGGCTGCTTACGACCAGTGGCTCAAGACTGTGATCCGGGCCGCTCGCGACCGTGTTCACTTGATCATGCAGCTACACTGGTGTCTTACAGGTGTCTCCACTGCAGAGTGAATGTTTTCTTCCCTTGCAATGAATAATTACTTTGTGAGGAAATATTCTGAACTATGTAAATATTTTATTCCTTACCAACTTTCAAATTGCTCACTTATTTATAAATATCTGTGCAGTTTCCTGTGTCATTCCATAGGTTTCAACATATTATCCTCTCTTGTAAGCGATGTTTACTCCATTTTTCAGATTTCCCTAACTGGGCTGTGACAGCTTCCCCAGCTGACTTCTACACACTTCTGACACGTCATCTTCCTTACTGAAGCATTTCTTCATCTCCTCGAGCCAACCTCATCCTCCAGGCTGCTCCTACATTTTCCTTGCGCTAGCCCAGTGATCAGTCATTTCTCCAAGGAGCTTCCCGTCCTAAGAGGAGAATGGTGTTTAGAACCCAAGACATGGGGATAAGTTGCAATGGGAATGTAAGTGCAGGCTGTCTTAGTGGCTAGAGCTGAGGGTGGGTGTGTGTTTGTGTGTGGCCGAACAAGTACACATATACATACCTTTGCACACAAACATGCACACATTTACATCTCTTTTATTTCTATATCTCTCTATAATGAGAACCATATTCATGATATTCCTAAATCCAAACCAACATTACAGTATCCTTTCTAGTTTTCTCTTTCCATGTTTATAATTTCCTTTATAACAATGACAAACATGACTTCCATTATGCATTATGGAGCTAATTATTTGGGCAAACCCTTGGTTTTTATTTATTTTTTTTTGAGATGGGATCTTGCCAGGCTGGCTTTGAACTCGCAGCGATCCTCCTGCCTCCGCCTCCCGAGTGCTGGCATGCACCAGCACACCCAGCACAAACCCTTGCTCTTATAAACTTCACTTTCTCTTCTCTCCTTCTTATTTGACTCGGAGCTGTCTCTTGGGCCTCTCCTCTTCACAGACACTGTCTCCACACCACCTGGGCTCTCTGGCCCCGGACTGGGCTTGTCTGTGAAGAAGACTTCCCACCCACCTTGGGCTGTGGCGTCAAGTGCTGGCCAGAGCCCTTCAAGTCTCCCTGCTCTCCTCACATGGGCTTTGACTGCAGAGGCCAGTGTTCTGCTCAAGCAGACGGTCTCCTTTTCTTCCTTGGGATCGGATGCTTGTAGTTTCCTTGCAAAGTCATGAATCATCTTTCCATATTTTTTTCTAGAAGCTTTGTGGCTTTACTTTTTACATGTAGAATTGTTATTCATCTGAAATGGGTTTTTACATAAAGTATCACATGGGGCCAATGCCCATTAAAAAATTATGTCTGAAAAAATACAAGTCCATCTAATTGATCCATCATTGATTGTGAAGCCTATACTTTCTCACACCAGCTATATTTTTAAAAATATATTTTTCCTGTGTGTACTCTCACTGTACCATCTTGACCCTAAAGTTACTCATTGCCAAATTGCAAACATCAGGTAAGGTGATTATTTGCTTATCCAGAAAGCTAGTTAGAATTAGCTAAGGTAAAGGTATTAGTTAAGGCAAATGGTACACTAAGATCCCCTGTAGACTTCTAAAATAAGGAAAACTCCACTCTTTCAGGTGACCAGGAGTGATCTGCTCCTTTGAGATTCTCCCAGGCTGCTTGAATGCAGTGCAGTGCTTGGTACCTCCTCAGCACTTAGGTTCCAATACATAGGCAAAGAAGGGTCAGTGATGCTGAGGTCCACCTGTCCCTGTGCCCTGATGCTGAATACCCATTTGAAATAGGTAAAGAAAATTTAGAATCAAAGCACAGGTGTTAAATTTCCACCTCTATAATGTAAATGTTTCTCCAATACTTACGTTTTTGATAAAATATTCTTTCTTATACTTCATGATGTTGAGAATTGTGGAATTTTATGAAACAATTGTTTCCCAGAGTGCACAGGGGATTAGTGAAACATAGGAAGACTAAGAAACTTTTTCAAATTCTTTTAAACTGTCCAGTCTTTTAAACTGCGCTACTTTGAAAGTTTGGTTTTGCCCAAGTCAGCTTATCCAAAAATTTTCCCATAACAAATTAGAGTAGTATGAAGTAGGTTACTATTCCATCTGAATTTTGCAAGCATATAAAAGAGGTATAAATATATTTAAAGTTAGAGCTAGTGGTTCTTATTTTCTGACAGCATATTGATATAGGGAGGATGTATGCCCACCAAATAATGCAATATGAGGGAAATATTGTAACTCCCAGTCTGCTACCAAGTTTGTGTTCTCTAAAATCAAAGACTGCATTTGGGGAACAATAGAGGTTAAGAGCAGAAAATATTTATTCAGGAAAGAAAACATCTATCTAACAGAGACAGAAGGGGTCCCAAGTGGGTTGCCGAGGACCCCACTTCTCAAGGGAGTTTTACAGAGCAAAAACCCATGAGGTGACAGAGATCTAAGGTGGGAAAAACTCTAACCAACTAAAAAAACTACAAGTATAGTAGCTTAGGGAACACTGATCCAATGGGAAATCACAAGGTGGGTGTGAGGTGGGTCAAAACTATAATCAACTAATAAGATTACAAGTATAGTCACTTTGGTAAATCAGCCCAAAGGGGAATCACAAGGTGAGCATGAGGTAGGACAAAACTGTGGGGAACCAGTAAGTCTATGAGGATAATCTCTTCGGTAAAATGGATTAAATATGGATCACATGGGGAGGCAGGCCATGTAGAAAGTGTGCCCGGGGGGTAACAAGGGCTTCTCCTGGTAGGGAGTTCCACGTCCCCTCCCCATGGTGGTCCACACCTACTTAAGAAAAGCAGTCACTGCTGTTCATCTGTACAGGAAGTAGGTATAGCCATTTTATCTTTTGTCTTGAGCTTGGACCTCTATCCACAGCTCAAATGTATCTGCACTGGCTCTTTCTGAGGGCCTAGTCCTATCTGACTGCCTATAGTATTTCTCTTTTGTTTTGTTCTGTTTTGTTGTGAGTCAGGGTCTCACTGTGTGCAGGCTGGCCTTGAACTCACTATGTAGCCCCAGGTGATCCTTCTGCCTCAGCCTCCTGAGTGCTGAGATTACAGGGATGTGTCATCAGGCCCAGTTTTTTTTGGCCTATATTTCTCACTATAATATCACATTTGACCCACACTGCCTTCTCTTTGTGGTGAGACTGCTCTTATTTCATCCACCTCACACATAAAGACAGCAAAGCGTACTTTGTCAGAGGATGTATTTCCTAGTTACATAGATAGATCAGTTCACTTAATGCCCTGGAAAAAGTCTTTGACTTTTTTTGACAGTGTAAGATGGAATTAAATCTGTGCTACTGAGTAAAAAAAAATCTGCAACTCATAATATTTCAAAATCTTCAGTTTCTCCTGAGAGATAAGCCTCTTTCACCTGTTGATTAACAGCTGCAGTTTCAAGAATCTGGCACAAACACAAGAGCATTGCACAAAGACAAGCCAGTCAGATCTATTCTTAGCAAAGCCGGGTTGAAATGCTTCGGGGTATTCAGCTTCATAAGATCTTTTTTTAAACCTGACATCACAAGATTATCACTAGTCAGAGATGAAATCTAGAGAAGTCTGCAAAAGTGGCTAAATCACCCTTCTGGCATAGTAAATTTGGGAAATTATTCTAAGGCTTGTGTTTTGATCAGGAGGGGACACAGAAGCTAATGACTTGGGAAGTCTTGGGTGGGTGAAGGGCCATCCTCCTGCAGCTCAGAGGCTCGATCCAAACGCCAGCACCCCTCCAGCTAGTCACCCTTAAGTTGCCCTTAGTAGATTCCATCTGTATAAGAGCATGAACCCCATAACTCACTCAGAGTCACCCCCAGCTTTTCCTCTTAAGTAGCTGATTGCTGCTTTTAAAACAATTTACTTAAAGGTGAGTTGAGGATCCCCAGAGCAGAGAGTTAGTCCATTCTACAAAGCTTGATATCCAAAGCTAGGCACAGAGAAGCACCAGGGCGGAGAGAGGAGCAGGTATTAGGGGCAGGGATATCTTTTAGGATGAGTTCAGAATTTGAGCATGTTTGACAACTGAGTAAGAGTTACTGACAAAGAGACTGAGTGGTAAAAATAAGTTAAAAAGAGAAGTGGAAGAATAGAGTATTAGGTATGATTTAGAACAAGAAGAAGGCAGGAGCGCCAGTCTCCTGAACCTGTGAAATTTGGGTCATTTGGTAGCAGTGATGTAGGCAAAAGCAAGAACCAACATACCTACTTTCCCTGTAACAGGGGCTTAGGTTAGAACAGTGATCTTTCTGAGAGGCTTCTTCAGGAGGTGTAGGTGTTTACCTGCTTGAACATATTAAGAAGAAGCAGCCTCTTTGCCTTCTTCCAGGCCACAGAGTCTGCATTTCAATTCACAGTACCTGAGTCCCATTGTCTCTGATGCCAAACTTTGTTCTGGTTTTTAGACTTTGTGGAATTGCATTGCCTTGGGTTCCTTTGCTGCACATGGACAATAATGACATGTTTGTCTTGCTATATAAAGACATCGTTACTGTGTACTGCCCCTGGAGCTGATGCATTTTAAGTAACAAACTCATGTTCCTTACTTGACTTCTGTTATGAGCCATAGCATGAGTCAGAGGTGGCACTTATGATTAGGGAACAGCGGGTTCTAAGCTGGACCAAACACTTGGCCCCAGCGGCAGCATACCCACACGAAATGGAACGGCCAGCCAGGTTAACACTGCTGAGGACAGTGCCAAGTACACATCGCTGAATGTCTGACCTGGTAGAGGTCTTAGAGATAACCAGTCTGTCCCTCTCATTCTGCAGACAAGAACAGTGGCCTGGCTGCCATTAGAATCCAACTCCTGTCCAGAGCTTTTTCTGTGACAATAATTACATCATTATTTAATGACATCATTGCCTAACTTGTATTATTTGACACTGCCTTTGCTTGCACTCATGGAATAAATAATTTTTACTTTAACTTAATGGTGTCATAACTGAAACAACACATTTAGAGAGGAGGAATTTTAACAATATTTACAATTCATAGGTTTAAAAACTTCCAAACTGTATTACTTATTACTAGGGGATATTAGTGAGTTTAAATGCCATGTTTTCTTCTAGTTGTTTGGTTTTGTGCAAAAATTAAGCTCTCTGAAAATTTTCTTCATTAGTAGAATATTTATTTGACAAGGCTGTTGTAAGGATTGAAGTCAGGTATGAATATTACTAATAGATGATGCCGGGATTTATGTGAGCATTAAATTAATAATTTGTATACTTCATTAAAATACATACAGCCAAGTTGTAGCTACAGGGTTATAACCTACGGTGGTTGCTATTGCCATTCTTTACCTTTATAATTATATTTCTTTACAATCATCAGTGATACATTAGTAAACACCAGTATTATAATCTTTGAAAGCAAAGGTGCTAACATACCTACCATGTGCACACCAACAGGAATGGCAGCATTATTCACAATAGCCAAAAAGTGGGGTTATCTTGTCGACCCATTGAAAGATGACTGGATAAGCAAAATATGTGTATCCATACAATGGGATGTCATTCCTCTTTAAAGTGGAATGAAATTCTGCTACTTGCTGCAACATGAATGAGTCATGAAAATATGAAGCCAAATGAAAGCAACAAGACGCACAAAGTGACAAAATCTGGAATAGGCATATTCAGAGTCACAAAGGACGATGGAGGTTGCCAGGAGTTGGGGGAGGGGTGCAGGAATTACTATTTAATAGGTCTAGAGTTTCTTTTGGGGGAAGACAAAAAAGTTCTGGAAATAGGTATTTATGATTGCTGCACAACATTATGAATATATTTAATGCCTCTGAATTGTATTCTTGAAAATAGTAAATTTCTATCTTACCACAATGGAACAACACTAAAAAGAAGAGCAAGAAAGTAGAATTCTTTACTGATTTAAAATAGGTTTTACACGTAACCTTGAAATAGTTTTAGAAAAACTAAGCTGGAGCAAATTGGTCTCTTGTAGGTCAGCCCTAAAGAATAACTAAAGGGAGTTCTTAAGGAAGACACACACACAAAGATGCAGGAAGGAATGAAGAGTGGCAGAAAGGGTAGAGATGTGGACCAGAAAGCAGTTACAGAAGTCTGCGCAATGTGATCTTGTTTCTATGAAGTTCAGGCTCTGGCGAAACTAACACTGTTAGAAGTCAGAGTAGTGGGAAACACTGGGATGGAGGGACGTGAATAGACAGCAGCAGTCAGGGGGTGCGTGGGAGCTACCATGCTCTGTCTCTTTAAGAGAGGGTAGTCGGAAGGTTTGATTCACTTTGTGAATAAATTTGTTGTGCTGTATGTACACTCGTAGTGTATGCATTTGTCTTATGCTTTAATAAAAAATTTTTAACGGGGCCAGGGTTGACGGAGCACAACTGCAGTACCAGCTACTAGTGAGGCCGAGGCAGGAGGAATTTGACTCGGAGCCCAGCCTGAATGAGAGCCCATCTCAAAACTAAAAAGAAAAAGTAAAAAGGGCTGTGGATGTAGCTTACTGTTTCCTGAGTTCAATTACCAGGACTGCAAAACAAAAACCAGTTTTTTAATGGAATTGAACTGTGCTTTAATCAAATGCCTTTTACAACTCGCTCTAACTAGGTAATAGTGAATGGACCTTCAGGTCTGGTCCATAACAACACACCACTGTTAACTTTTAAAATGGTGCCGGAAGTTCCATTTGCTGCTCTGAATTTCCCAGAGTGCCACTTCGTGATAGCTGTGGCAGCCATAAATGTGTGTACTGGCGTGTAGGTGTTACAACAGCTTATTATTACTAAACCATGAGCATATACCCTTGGCGCTCTACAGATTTAAGCAGATCTATGATTCATACAGATCTATAGAGATCTTGGCGTTCCGTGTGTCTAAATGAATCGCAATTATTTAGAAAGGTGTCTCAATTTCTGGTACAATCTGTGAAAGTTAAATAGAGTAAAATCAAGTAGCTGAACTGGCTGCTGAGACTGTGATCAGTTTTGTTCTATTCATAGCATGCTGTCATCTGAGAGCATCTCTGGGTCTAACACTGAAGTATGTTCCCCCAACCAATGTATCTAAATTCCATATCACATTCCTCTAAGGACTGGCCCTAGAACAAAATACAAATATCTTGCTTAAATGAGAGCAGTAGAAAATTATTAGTACTTGCTAGCATGAATTAATCTGTCAGGTTAACTGGCAAGGTGAGCATTAATTAGATAAATTGGGATCGAGGACAAGAAATTGGGATAAGGAGGGATGGAAGATTCGCAACATGAAGCAGTGCTCCTAAATGGTGATGTTTCAGAGCTTTGGGAACGTGGCGGCAACTGGAGCCCAAGATGCAAGAAGAGGGTGACTGCAGCTCTGAAGGGAGTGGAGAGCTGTGACGTGATGTCTGCCGGTTGTTCTCCGTGCTTTAAAGAAACACAGGTATGTGCACATCTTGGTACAAATACATATATTAGATAACATACACATGGGAATCCGGAGTAGTTTTTAAACTTAAAATAGAACTTTGCTCTTGGTGAAGAAATAGATAACCTGTGTATACTTCCTCACCAGATGAATAATAAAAAAGGAAGGATTTTCATCCTCAGATGACCATTTTGCTTTCTTTGTAATCTTAATTTAGAATCTATTTGTACAAGATATTGATGCTGGAGATAGAAATTAGGCATTAAAATTGTACTATTCTTTAAATAATGGGTGTGGAATTGTACTTTGCTTTTTCATAAATGCCTTATACCTAGAAGAAAGAAAATATGTTTTAGGACATTTTCTATAAACAGACAATATTCTCAGGGATTTGAAAAGTTAATGTTAGTTTTCTGACTTTACATTTGATGATCAAGCAATCAAATTAATGATATTTCTAAAAAGTCTGAAAAAATTATGATAAAGTGACCACATCTTATAGGTACTTTGTTTTCAAATCAATTACATGAAGCATTCTAGCCAGCTTTAAAAAGTTAATTTGTGCCAGGTGGGGTGGTGCATGCCCGTAATCCAAGTATTTGGGAGGCTGAGGTAGGAGGGGCACCTCAACTCTGAGACCAGCCTGGGCTGCATAACATAGGGAGACCCTGTCTCAAATAATTTAAAAAAGTTAATTTGTAAGAGCAGACAAAAGACTATTTTGCATATATATTTCCCAAAGGAGTCTTAAAACTCCTTATGTATATATATATTCAAAATTTCTAAATTGGTGGGTGCTCAATAAATATTAAATGCTCTCTCCAATGAAAGGAGCCTTGACAGCATTATTATGGCATAATCATATAGGTCAAGCAAATAACTTATTTACTTGAATTATGCTGAATTATATGAATGCCCTCATTCAGTCTTCTTTTTTATGTATTTAAGGTACAGATGACACAGCAGAAATAAAAAAAAATCAGATACTGACACCATAGTAAAGAGTAACAGTTGCAAGTTGCAGTTTTTCTTAGGACTGAAATCAGATCTGTTCAAAGACAATTTCATCAATGTTTGCAAATAAAGTTATTAATAGAGACCCAAAGCTCTGCTCTGCATGTGTCGGAATGTTCCCATGTTGGGAAACCAGAAAGTTTTTCTTATGTAGGGATGAGTAAACTGCTAGTGGTTCACACTAACTGTTAAGCTTTGTTCGGCTCTGCTTACACAGGTGCAAAAATATGTGATAACCAGAATTGTTCTCTTTCAGTCAGTCACCCTAATGGTAGAGTTTAACACTTTCTTCATATGTTTGTATGAATAACAGTTTAGTTAGTCATGAATCCAAAGCTCACAGAAGCTCAGTTCTTAATCATGGCTAGTTCCATTGATTGTCGTTAGTTTTCAGAAGCTTATAAATTTAAACACAGTGACTAGGTTTGTTTTCTAAAAAAATGTTATTTCCTGAGCTAGAGCAAAACTAGCTGGCATTCTTTCTTCATGGCATAAGTTCTTTCTAGAATTCCAATTCTTGATGTGAATTCATTATTGAAGGATAAAGTGGTGTATGGGGGAAACTGCTTTTTAAAAAAGTTTTTAATTCCTTTGCATTTCAATACTGCCATTTTCATTTTAAAACAACTTACATATCACATTCATTTCCACTCACTGCCTCCATAGTTAACTCTCCTACAGGTTCACATTTCTAGATTGAATTGTCCAAAAAGGGGCTTCATGAGCCCTAGTCACATAGTCTGAGATATCTACATTTGAGATTAGAACTATTTCATTTTTACTATAAAAAGTTCTTTTCTAAACCTGAAATTGAAGAGTTAATTATATACTCTGCTACATATGAAATACAATTTTAAGAAAAAACCATCTAATGCCTAATGCACACTGTACATTTGTGCACAATGTAATTTTAATAGGCAGATTTCCCATGATGTGCTTACTCTTAATTCCTCCTTTTTCAGTAATGTACACGTGTCAGTCACTCTGTTTCCATCTTCCAGTGCAAGGACACTATTTCCCCTTTTCCAGATAACACAAACTCCCTGGGGATGTGTGTGTGTGTGTGTGTGTGTGTGTGTGTGTGTGTGTGTGTGTGTGGTGTTGCAGGAACAAGGGAAACCTCTGGGGACTGAATGCCTTTTAAATAGCTTCTTAGGGCAATCCCACTTCATTCTCCAGTCCAGCAGGGTCTGGTACTTTAAATTCTCTCAAGTTTTTAGATTCTGCAAGTAAATCAGGTTGGTGTTCCATTTTCTCTTTTGCTACTGTGGGTTTTAATTTTCTTAGGTTTTCTAAGTCAGTTACCATTCATTTGAGTTTTAGCTTCCAAATTGTTAAGTTTTCTAGAACAAAAATCTGAAAAATAACCACTGAATAAAAATTATTGTATTTTGAATATTCATATCTTTGATCTCAATTGTTTATTTTTCAATACCTCTTTTAATAAACTTATGTTTTGGTGCAGGGTTGCCATCTTAAATGCTTAAGAGGGCCAGGTAGGTGTTATGGTTCCTTTCACTGGGTCAAAATTCTGGGAAGTTGGGAGTCTGAGATAACTAGCTAAGTTTGAAGAACCGTGGTGCAATGAAGCTGGTGTCCTAGTGGGAGCAGGACTCTTGTTCTAGGCCTGGGGGGCAGAGATATTCGTGAGACAGGTGGTGAAGAGCGGGCCCCACATGGTCCTTACCTCCACACCCTGCTGGTTCCCCAGGGTTTGAACTTATAAGGGGCAGCTTCAAAAGTTCCCATGCACCCCTGGTGAGGAACAGGGAAAGTAGGTGAGAGCTGTAAGTCACCTTTGGTGAGAAGAGGGTAACTCCAAGCAGAGCCTCTCTGGGAGAGCATCTGGGCCAGAGGGCAGAGGGCGGGCAGTTCTGTGATGCAAAAGAGTCATCACTCTTCGGAGGGCTCAGAGTTCTGGGATGGTGGAAGGGGTGTTATTGCCAGGTTCCAACTATGCCGAGAAAACAGACCTCAAGGAGAACTACGGATTTTGGCAGTGCACCCTAGGAAACCAGCAGCTCTTGTTTCCCCTAAAAGGTCCCCAAACTGTCACCTTGGGGAGGAGGCAGCACTAGTTGAGAGACAGCCTGATAGACTTTTGGCTGAATGTGTATCTGAAATAGGCATTTCAGTGCGAAAAGACTATGTCAAACCAAAATAAAAAGAGAGTGAATTGTCATTAGTTAGCAAATTTAAATTCTCCTACAAGCAAATTTTTCACTTCCCTATAATGTCAATACGTTGGAAGGCTGAGGCAGGAGAACTTCCAATTGAAGCCCAGCCAAGCCCAAGAAACCTTGTCTCAAAATAAAAAATAAAAAAGAGGCTGGGGTTAGAGCTCAGTGTGAAGGCTTTAAGGTCAATTTCCAGCACCACAAGCAAACAAACTAATGAAGACATATTTCTTCAAATATCTGAGATGGATGTGATTGAGCCCTCTCATTGAAATGCTGATTTTAACTTAATTCATTGATTGCCACTTCATTAGATATTTTAAAAATGTTTTATGTATTTATTATGTTTCTTGCATACAGTTGCTTGAATAAGAGCCTAGAGAAATCCTGAGAATTTCTCCCTGACATGCACTACGATAGTTAAATGTTAGAATACACGGCTTGTATTTGGTACAGTATTTCTACAACTGTAAAAATCAATTTGTCCGGGAAAGACAATGGACTTCCCGGTATCTTGTTTACACATCGGGTGGTCGCGCTACGAGTGAATTGTGGCATAAGACATACAAAAATTATTGTTTTAAATGTTATTATCGCTATCACCAAACATAAAAAGAATTGCAATACATAGCTAAGCACACGTTTTCCTTAGTGAGCAGACATTTGCCCACGTTCTCTGCCCTCGGTACACAGTGTGATAAGTGAAAGTCTAAAAGCCATAGCTGCAGCGCGGGCGCCCACAGTTCGCCCTGCCGCGTCCGGAGCCATTCACACCCTCCTCGTGTGAGTGCGCATGCGTGTGCGCGCGCGAGGCTCCCTCCTCAGGGGACCTAAGCCCGGGGATACAGGGTGACTGTGTCGTAGCCCTCCGGCGGCCTCGTGCGGGCTCTCGCGTGCGTTTCACAGTACAGCTCCCCCTCCACGAAGAAGTAGCCCTTCTGCTTGAGGTTGAGGCTGCAGTCCGCGCACACGAAGCACTCGGGATGCCGGTACTTATCCCGCGCCTTCACAACCGCACCCCTGCGGGGAAAATCCGCTCGAGTGAGAAACACAGAAGGGGACAACACTGCGCCCGGGTTGAGCCAGGCGTTTCAGAGTCGGGGAAAACCCACCACCAGTGGAAAACTGCTCACTGCCGCGGGATTGCCGGGGGAGGGGAGGGCAGCTAAGACACGCCCCGTTTCTCTGTGATGTGCGAATGTTTCAGACTGCCGAACCAGTGGCTTAGGTAAGAAGAGCAGGGTCCTTCGCCCAGCCTCTCTGAAAGAGGGATGTGCTAGAGACTAGAAAAGGAGTCTGCCGTCATCTAAGTGTGGGTGACACAGCCCAAGGCCCCTTTGATGGGCTTCTTCCGATAGCCCCGCCTCTGCTCTCTGGAGCCGAGGGAGAACTGGGTGGACTTCGGAAGCAGGTCACCCCAACTTGGGAACAATAACTGCCTTGGTGATGTCAAGAACTCTTGTATCTTTCGAGGTCTTCTTTACTGCCAAGCCCCCTGCCTCGCTTTCCCCCTTCAGCCCACGTGTGGCATTGGTTCTCACGAGCTTCCTGCCCCACTTCCCTCTTGTGCTGTGTCCTGAGCGAAGTGCATGGAGGCGGAAAGGGACTACATTTTTAGAAATTATTTTAACGTCTGTGTGATCTAAGAAATTGAATACAAATAATGCTTTGATTAATAATTTGACGGCTCCCTGTTACTCGTTTCCTGGGTTTATACAGAAAAGGAAGTATTTGAAGATGGTACGTGAATAGAGGGAGGGCTTTCGGGGGTGCTTTTTAAAGTGAAATCATGATTCCTGGAAAGTTTTAAATGCACATTTGGGGCAAGTGCCCCGAACTCCGAGAGTATATCTGAAAAGAAAGTCAAGATTGCTGACTCTCGTTGCACGCCAGTTTGGGTTTACAAGCTCAGGCATGTTGGTCAACATGGTTAAATGTTGTGAAGATTGTTTCGAGTTGATGAATAGAAATTTAAGTTTTTCTTAATTGCCTTTTCAATATAAATCTTAAAGTAGGAAAAATGGAAAACCTCCAAGCCTTATAAAGTGAATTCTTGGGTTAAGAATGAGACGTACACAATGCCGCTACCGCACTTGTCACACAGCGGCATCCTCTGGGCGCCGCCGCCAGCTCCGCCGTGGAGTTTGGTTACCGGAGCCCTCACGCTGCGGGTCCCCGCAGGGCGGTCATCTGCAAAGCAAACAGTTTCCATTTATGGTGAGGGAACAGCTGGCTCCAGTCTGCGCCGTGCTTCTATTTTCAAGTGTGCACTTTAACCCAAGGAATTCTGAAGCTGCATCTGCACTATCTTTTCCAGAGGAGTGGGACCAACTGAAGCAGCAGGCTTGGGTCTGAAACAGTAGCTTTTGAAATAGACCTGCTTAAATATTTTGTTATTATTGGAGGAAGTTGTTACACAATGCTCAAAGCAGCAGAGGATATCTTTCATTTTGATTCTTACTGTGGAAGATATATTAAGGCTTTCCTTTTTTCTGTTTTGGTGGAGCTGGGAGTTCAACCCAGGGCTCTGTGCATGTGAGCAAGTGCTCTGTTACTCAGCTACCTCCCAGCCCCTCTTTTTAAAAGTTCATTTTGAGACAAGGTCTTGCTGTGTTGCTCAGATTGGCTTCAAACTTGTGATCCTCCCCCCCACCTTCAAGTAGCTGGGGTTACAGGTGTGTGCAGGCTAACCCTTACCATTTTAACCACTTTTAAGTGTGTAATTCCATGGCACTCAGTACATTCACATTATCAGTATGCACTTCCAGAACTGTTTCATGGTCCCCAGACAGAAATTATGCACCCATTGACTAGTAACTCCCCATCCCCCTCCTCACGGTCCCTGGGGACTTCTACTGTACTTCCTGTCACTATGAGTTTGTCTAGGATAGATTTCTCATATGAGTAAACCAAACAGTGTTTGTCCTGTTTTGTCTGACTTCTTTCACTTGGCTTAATGTTTTCAAGACAGCTCTGTGGTGCAGCATACATCGGAATTTCATTCCTTTTATGGCTGAATGACAGTCATACATATCACATTTTGTTTTGTTTCTTCTCCCCTCTGTCAATAGATATTTAACCTTTTCCTACCTTCTGACTCCGTGAATAAGGTGAACATTGGTGTACAGAGATCTGTTTGAGTTCCTGCTTTGGGCTCACATATATCTTTTTTGGAGACCTAGCATTGTGTTTTCCACAGTGGCTGTTCCATCCCTTGTACATTCCCATCAGCAGTGCACAAAGGTCCCCATTATGCCTCACATCCTCGTCAATACTTGCTTCCACTTTTGTTGCTGTTGTTACTCACATCCTTATGAGGTAGTTTTAATTTTTCTATTATTTTTAAACAGCAATACAGGTCTTTAGGGGTGAGAAGTATGGGTCAGCATTTAAGTCTCCCAAACAGTAGGACTGGACCAGGGGCTGTACTCTGCTTCTTAGGGTCCACATGGCATTGTATAAACCTGTTTTCCCTGGACATGTTTCCCCTGTGTTAAGGAGCACTAAAGCTCTTCACTGCGCTACGGTGAAAATTAAACGGTAATTGTACATGCACTACTTTGGACAGAATTCAGCACACAATATGCATTCATTATGGTATTCTTTAAAAAGTTTTTTTAACTTTGATGTAGCTGATACCCTAAAGTGTAGGGGAGACTGAGAAACTGTGTAACACATGCTTACGACTGGATCTTGTGATTCATAAACAGAGGTACCCTTGACTGCCACGGATGGAATTTGTCTTTGTTGCTTATAATGACTATTTGCATTTTGTGACTATTGGAACATGTCCTGGAGGCTCTTTCCCTACTCAAGGCACCATCCTTGATTACCCATTAAAGACAGTATTTGGACTTTGATCCCCAGCATGTCTGCAGCGTCCCTTCCCTCCACCCTTCCATCGGCCTCTACCAATGACGTTCGAGCAGATGCATGTGTGTGCTCACCATCGTTCACCAGCTCCTGGAGCACCCTGAAGGAGCCTGACTGGCGAGGCTGAGTGGGTTCTTCCCGGTTGTCATGGAGCATCCGGTACACATCTGACTGTGGGGGTGCGGAGGCCACAGGTTCACTGAGAGACAAGGGTGGCAGGTGAAGCATCACCAGGAGCGTGGAGAGGCACAGTCATCACTACCTTTACAGCAACACTGAATAGGGATTTACTTTCCAGGGAATGTTGTCATTAAAACATAATATGACTTCACAGAGGATGCCTTAAAAATATCATGAGCAATAAACATAGGGATCATATCTGCACTATCCATTTGGGACAAAATACTTTGGAAGAAAACTAAAAAGTGATTGTTGAAAATGGTAATTTAAAAAATAGAACAAGACTTGTGCTTTATGACACAAACATTTTGTGAGGAAAATTAACTGTTCTCAGAAAAAAGACAACCTACATATGACGGTGCAAGAGCTAACCCAGTCTGATTATTGTCAGGCATGAAAAATTTTTTTGAAAATTTTAATAGATTTGCTTTATGTAGATTCACTTTTTGTATTAAACTTAGAGGAAATTGCTTAATTGTACTTTTTTTGTGTGTTTTTGAGACAGAGTCTTGCTATGCAGTTCAGGCTGGCCTTGAGTTCACTTTGTAGCCCAGGCTGGTCTTGAACTTGCAACGATTCTCTTGCCTCAGCTTCCCAAGTGCTGGGATTACAGGATTGTGCCACCATGCCCACCCGGTTAATTGTATTTTTAAAGTTAATTTCTTTTGTTAAATCCTGGAAATAACAAAGATATCATTTAACTTGTAAATTGATAAAATTCAGTTTCTCAGTGTATGAAAATATGTGGAAGCTTTTATCAACAGAGTCCTTCAAAAAATGTATACATCAGGAAAGAAAAATGTGTATGAATATATTAATACTAAATTTAATGAGACATGATGAGATTAATACAAGTTACCTTTGGCCTCTACAATTAGAAGAGGTACTCAAAGTGGTGGCCGTCAGCTTCCAGACATTTATTAGTATGGCAAACTGCTGAGGTGTGCGTACTTTTTGGGGGGACTCTGTATGTATATATTAGATCGATTATCTTATGTTTCTGAAATAGCCACACTAAAATCTTTACTTAACATGCTTCCCATAAGTATATTAATTATGAATAAAAATGCTGCCATAATACCACTTCCTCAGGCACTAAGTACTTTGCTACTTTATGTCACTTAACTGTGTTGTTTAGAAGCAATAGCTATCTGTATGTATTTTCAGTATCTACATACGTGGAAACAACCATTTTGTTTCTATGAGATTCTTTGGAAAGCGACCTAGATACATTATTATTAATCCAATGTATTCATTTAGAGATATTTTTATGATATTGTTACACAGTTTTCTTAAGCATTATGATAATTTATAAAGTGTTTCTGCACTATTGAAAGTAATAGGATTTTACTCCATAATAAATCTTAAATTGAAAATCCTGGTGGCAAAAGTCCTTGAAGTAAATATTCAAAATAAAGAAGAAAAGTCAAAATAAAGATAAAAGGGAATTAAATGTCCATATTAATAGACTGAGGCATTTTTTATCTATAAAACTATTCACAACAAACATTTTAAATGGAAAAATAATGACCTCTCCACACATTTCCTTTAGAAGACAGAAGCGGTATCATAAAAAGTCCTCCGACCCTCCCAACTGCCTTCCCAACTTTTGATCCCCCAAGACAGACCTAGGATATGCTAGGTTATAAGTCACTTTTGAAAAGTACTAAATCAGACATTTGTAAAATACAACGTACTTTTAAACTACATACACATTTCATCTTTGTATGGTTTCATTTTACTGGTATTTCCCACATTATTCTACTTAGATAATTCCTCAAATTGCCTTTACCATCAGGTCTCAATATTTGCAATGAACTTTCAGTACTTTTCCTTCAAAGCTTTTCACATAACTTTCGTTCCATTAAGACAATAATAAAGACACCACAAAAGTTGACATAGCCCACATGTTTAGTTAATATGCCCAGGGTTCAAAAAAGACTTGTATTACCTCATGGAGGGTGTTTCCCCTAGAGCTGTTGAAACCTGACCCTGAAGTGTTTCCATAATATTGTCATCTGAGTACAACTGCATAGGTGTATTAAACTGAGCATGTACAATCTTCACACCAGGAAGTTCCATTTCCAAAGGAATGTTAGGGGCCATCTTAGCAGCAACTTTCAAGTCACCTGGACAAATTGTACTAAGAGTACTGACAGAAGAAGGGGTGCTACGTCCACTGCCACCATCAATACCGGAAGGCGTGCTGCATCCACTGTGTTAATGACCACGTTACACAGAGATGACACAAGGAACCAGAGGACACAAAGAACAAGTACAGAGACGTTAAAAGGAATTGAAGACAAAAAGTCAGAGGTAAATTGTATTGAACTAAAACACTGCTTAGACTTTATTTTTTAAAAGGGGGATGTTTAAAAGTTCATGATTGAAGAAAATTTAATAAAAGTAAATGATGTAGGTGCTGTTGCATTTGTTGGCTCTATCTACTAGGTGATTGGTAAGTTGAGGGTTACTTACAGAAAAAAATGTACAGCAAATAGATGAAATACAACTATCCTCACTTTAAAAAAAATAGACCTAATAACTTTATTGGTGATAATATCACTGAGAAAATTACACTGGCTGGACATCATTTTATATTTTTGGGATTAAAATACTTAAAATTAAAACAGTAATGAATGCTCCTTTACAAATGCTAAGTGAATGCGTAGCATGAAGTTTCCACCCAAGGTTTGGAGGGACATTTTAAAGTAAGAAGTATGTTTCAAGAATACAGTTGAGCTTTAACTGAATGGTAATTGGCAACTTGTATGTGATAAGGTAAAGATTATATTTTAAGGCTATTTTGAAAATACTTTACTGTTACAGCTTCCATATTTTTATTTTTATTCATTTATTTTTTAAAAACCTCTGTAGCTTACAAAAGGATCTAGAAACAGCCAATAAATGCTTGTTACCCTGCAAGTAGTGGTTAGAGAGCAAAAGGGTAACCTCAGACTGTTTGGATGCTACCATCAGGCTAAGCTGTATTTCCTTTTACATAGGGATTTCATGTAAATTTGTGGAAGCACACATATATTTCCATGCATATTTCTCATTTTCTTTAAAAAATTAGTTACAGGGATTTATTAAACTATCAAAAAGGCCAGTCATGCAAATTTAAGAAGTAGGGACATTTCATAGTCTTGATCAAGCTGGATGGGAAGCTAGTCACAAGTGCAGATATTTATTTATATTTATTTATTTATGCTAAGGATTGACCCCAAGTCCTCATGCATGCTAAGCACTTGCTCTATGGCTGAGCTACATCTCAGCCTGCTACATGCATTTTAAGTGCAGCATGAGAGATACATTTTGCAGGAAAATGGAGTATGCTAAGAGAATTTTTAAAAGCACAGTCACTTAAAACAAAGCAAAAAGAAATATTCACATTACAGCAAACCTCTATCACGCCTGCTAGTTAGTGCTGCTGCCCACTGAAGCCAGAGAGTAGACTTATATGCTGTGTGACCTCAGAGCCAGTGCTCTCTCAAGCCTGCCCCCAGCTTTGCACTTACACTTTAAGCCTACTAATGTCAACCTCAGTCCCCTACAGACAGCAAGACTGAGAAAGATAATGGGTAGGGGTGTTCTTTAATCTTTTTATTTTATCAGTGCTGCAGCCTGATTAGTTTGTACGGCCTCTGCTTCTAAATGGATTTAAAACATTAAAACAAACTTTTGCGTTACCCATTGCAGCTGCCTACACAGGCTGAATAACAGCCTTGCTCTTTTACTTACTGGCTGTTGGGAGTCTGTCTGAAACTCCATCTGTGCCCTGGGTGAATGACCTAACACACTGCCAAGTGACCTCATTCACCGTTTTTGGAGGCTCAACATTAACTTGCCTCCTGTAATTGACACCGTCTAGTAAAAGCACAGAAGTTAATTTTTAGCTGTAGTGCAGGTCAGTCAGGAGAATGTTGATGTGACCTAACTGTCATGAAGCCTGTTAAATTGAATTTTAGGGAGTTGGAATACTGAATTACATCTTAGGACACTTTGGGCTCAAAATAGTGAACAAATTGAACCGCCATTTAGAACTACTCTGATCTCATTACCAGGCAGTGCTGGATATTAGCATCACTCTGGATCTTATGGAAACGCCTTATTTCATGACTGCACTTCATAATCACTTTCTGTTATTAGCATTCTTGTCTACCAGCATGTCTGTGTATATAAGTTCAATTAAGTGAGAGCTGTGATTCTATTTCCTAGTTCCTTTACCATTTTGTTTAGGGGCTATTTAGGGGATGGAAAATATGCCCTAAGCTAACAAGAATGACCTTTTATAAAATCCTGGGACAACTTCAAACGATCTCTTGATCTATTTGAAATAATACAGTCTTTATGGACTCCAGTCACAGTGGCTGTCATCTCAGGTCACCATGACCTGTTCCTATGACTTGGAAATAAAGGAAACGATGAGGTTTCCTGAGGCTGACCCAGCAATTTAGAAAGACCCCCTATAAGGCTGATAAGGCACTCAATTACTTCAGGCCCAGAGTCATTCAACTGAGAACTGACTTCTCTGGGGGTGTTTACAGACTTTTGGGGTTATGCTTCTAGATAGAACTCCACAAAGTCCCACAGAGATTGTATTTCAGTATTTGGATCTTTAATGGCTTGTATATATTTTTAGTTATAGTCTCAGCCTTAAAACTTACCCATACAAAGAATGCTTCATTTATGATGAAATAATTAAAAGAGCCAGCGCTAGTAGTAAACCCTCAGAGCGATGAACATAATACAGAGTCAGTATTTTAACTTACTTCTGATTAAACAAGGTGTCATTAATAGTACTGTACTGTACTGTAGTAGTTTGGTGTGTGGCCTGTCCGAATCCTACCCCGATGAGAGCGTGAGAATGTCAGAAACCCGAGCAAATAGTGCGAGGGCGTGGACAGAAAGGAAGGGTGGAGAAGCTTCAGGGTTTGTGAGGCTTAGTGCACTGGCATCTTGTTTTTTTAAGCAAATCCTCACATTTCTCTTTGCCTTCTTCCTCTCTTATGAATTCAGCTTTGTAAAAAAGATACCTTTAAATGACGAACTTGTGAGTGACTTGTTCTTATTACACTTTTAAGTTAAAATAAAACAAAAGAAAGAATTGTAGACATAGGTCTCTATCTCTCTGAATTTTTATAAAATTAACTATGTCTTTAACAAAGGCAGGATACATATTTCTCTAATGTTTGCCTTTATTCAGGCAGCCTGAAGTCTTATGGATCGGAGTTAATCGATTTGCAGTCATGTGAAACTCAAAAGAATGCAAGTGTACTAATAATTTTATGATGCTTCTTTGGAAAGGTTTTGTGTGTGTGTGTGTGTGTGTGTGTGTGTGTGTGTGTGT
>PVLD010024346.1:0-25644 GCA_004027595.1 Dinomys branickii
CCCAGCCCCCTTCCTTCCTCTCAAGAATCAATGCTCTACACATTTTTTCCATGGGTCTCTCATAATTGTCATTGTAGGTCTCCCTGCCCCAATAATTTATAATTACTTTCAGTAGGAAGTTTGGTCTAATAGAAACAGTTTCCTCCTCATAGAATGGGATCACCTGTTTTTATCCAATGAAATAGGAGAAAATAATGATACTTACTGATTTGTTGTATATTACATAACATATAATTTAAAAACCATTGCCTTGTCAAAGCTCCACCAGTATGTGGTGGAATGAAGGGCCCCTGTGTATAACCACTGCCTGGTATCTCTCCTAAAACATGGCTGTCTATCTCTGGTACTGGCTTAGATTATTTTTGGCCACAGAAAAATTTTCACTTGTAGAGCTGCATTTTTCTAATTTTGCCTGATTTTTAACATGTTA
Organism: Dinomys branickii; assembly: GCA_004027595.1. Lineage (NCBI taxonomy): Eukaryota > Metazoa > Chordata > Mammalia > Rodentia > Dinomyidae > Dinomys > Dinomys branickii. The sequence goes on from PVLD010024346.1 coordinate 431, forward strand.
TATGAAGCAAATAATAAATACATAAGAGGAAATAAACATTGTAAATATAGGATTTTATTAAATACAGTGGCTCAGTTTCAGAACCGAAGTTTATTTCATAATTTGAGTTTTTAGGTATGTTTGATTTGTATATCAGGAATTCTTTGTACACCAAAGCAAGCTTCAGAAACCTCAGATTTGCACATTCTCTTTTCCAATTTGTATCTGCAAGACAATCCATTTAGTACATTTCTGATCTAGCTAGTAATTCTGCAACTAGCTATATCTTACAACTATGCTTTCACCGTGAAGAAAATCCTTTCTTTCTTCACTGTTCTCTCCCTCCCTCCTCTCACCCTGTTTGCCCTTATCATAAGCATGACATGCTACAAGACATGAGCAAGTGTGTACTTAAGCAAAATAGTTATTTCCTGAACTTGACTCACCATGGTACCCTAGAGATTAATACTGTAACTGATTTCACAGGTCTCCTATGCATGTGAATTTCTATGGCATTCTATTCAACTGGGGTAACTAAGAAGAAAGAACAATGTTCCTCTATACAAGGTGGGTTTCACATTGTCCCACACGTAGCCCGCTGATGGCCGTGGGATGGCAAAGTCATCTTCATTAGACGGAATTTAATAGTGAATCAAAGTTCTTGTGGAGAATAGACTGATCTAAACTTTAGCCTCCCTTGGGCCCTGCTGAAAGATTAGAGGGAAAGAGTAGGGCCTTAGTAAGGTGAATGTATCAGATTGTTTTTCACTAATAGTTCTCTTGTAGAACTCTGAAAACCACCTAGTTTAACCCTTTAAAAAAGAAGACAGAGCAGGGACAGGAGAGAGGAGGAGAGAAGAAAACTCAGACAGTATGCCACGGGCATTAATTTCAATGCTCTAGAGACGTGCTGTTACTGGTGTGGCAAGATCCACGCCCCCAAGTATGCACGCACAACTGAAACCTACCCTTCAAAAAAAAAAAAAAAAACTTTCCAGACACAAACTTCAGTGACTACTGGTTGCCACTTTAATAAAGGATTTATAAAATCCCATCTCCATCCAGCTGTGCTTTAATTTTATTTTCTGATCAGATATTTTAAAACTTAACCTAAGGCTGCTCTTATTTGATCAAAAGTCTTGTCAAAAATATTAGGAATCCAGAAGAGTTAACGCTGGAAGTAAAAGGAGAACCGGCACTGGCAAAAGGAGTGAGCCTGCAGCACCCGTCCGGCAGGATCGGACATAGTTAACCAGAAGAAAAGGAAGGAGAAACAAATGTGTTAGGTGATCTTTAGCCCAAAGAATTCTCTGTTGGGCAACTGGGCATTTTGGTCCTTGCCTTTTATTTCCAACTTCCTTTCAAAGAATCCGTGAAGTGAAAGAGAGAGTGTAGCAGCTCAGTATATCAAAGCGCGGTTATCAGTTGGCTCAGTCCAGTATCTTTCGTCTTTTGTGGGTGCCTCATGATGTGTTGTGTGGTAACACTGGGAAGTCAACTTACACCATCAGTCACCACATAAATGTGAAGGAGGCTGAGAAACTCGCAAAATAGAAATGTTACTCTCTCAGGTATAAAATAGCACTGATAAGCATTAGTGGATCCAAAAAGATTTGGGCAGGTTTCTCTTTCCTTGGAGGGGGAGGATGTGAAGAAGGGATTGATTTATTTTTCCGTAGGATGAGAAGTAGAAGGAAAAGGAAACAACACAATGGAGATTTTTCCATTAGTAACGACTGTGCACATAATGACAAATAAAATTTATCTATTGACAAAATAAATACAAAGCCTACTACCTCTACAAAAAAATCTGTTTTCTTTTGTGTAATATTTTCATATTTCAAAATTCTTAGAAACTACCAGAAAGTAAGCCTTACTTCAAAATCAAAGTGTGTGATTTAGGGAACAAATGTCAAACTCATGCTAAGCCTCTGAAAGGAGGGCTTCGGAAGCTCTTAAAAGGTACTGATCAAGGTCTGCCTACTCAGGCGCCTCGCTCCAGGACTCTGAAGAGAATAGAATGAGAGTGCCCTTGTCAGAAGTGTGGGCAGATTAAAGGAACCAGTAAGAGATGAGCTGGCCATGGACCAGCAAAATCAGGAACGCATTACCACTCCAAGGCTGTGGGGCAAATGTAAGTAAGTAACCGTCTCCAGACCAAGCGAGAGTTCTGCTGTGTAGGAGGGCACAGCCACACAGCCAAAGCCAGAGGAGACAGGAAAGAAACACCCTGGCAGCTCTCTTTATCTGCTAATTTCCTCCCATGACTCCTTATAACCAAACAAGAGAAAGCAGAGGACAAATGTACTTAGTGTAGTTGTCTTCAAGACAGCTTTGTGTCGTTCCTGGGCCCAGAGCAGAGATTAGAGCAAAAACAAGCACAATACCAAGAGAAAAGAAGAAAAAAGAATCACAGACTTCAATACATGAAGAATCAATTGCATGTTGCTAAAATTATTCCTGACTGTGGCCTAAGGTACAATCTCTTCACTATTGACTCAATTCACTGTTAGGAAAAATATCTTAGAAAAGGAATTTTTTAAAAAAAGATACATGGGAAGATTTTCTTTATGGCCTTATGACGTTATTCATAAGAAGTATAATCTGTTTTATTCTAGCTAGCCACACTGACACCTTATTTTGGCATCTCTATATGAGACAATACATTTTGTTATATCTATGTTGGGTAATATGTGTTTTCTTCAAAATCACTTTTTTTCTGTAAAATGTTTCAACACTGGGCAGTCTTCTGTACAGATTTTAGTTGGAAAATCTCTTAACAGGAAAGAATGAACAGCAGTGAAATTAACGTTTGTGGAAAAAAAAACTTGCTCCAAGAGAGACACATGCATCATAACCCGTTTTAGGAGAGGATTTTAAAGATAAAATCTAAAAACATTACCTTATAGATGATAACAAAAACTTATAGATGGTAGTAATTTCCCAGTAATGTTCCACATGACTGGCTTTTAGCAACATTAACACCAGAGCCCAGCATAGGCTCCATTTTATCAACTTGATTGGCTTGGGAGCTGTGTAGCAAATTGGCGGGGTACAATTCTGAGTGTGTCTGGCTGGGTAACCTTGAATACATATCTTGTCCTGGGCCCCTTTCTCACTGGTGCCTCTCTGCTGCTCTGCTTCCAGGCTTCTGTGAACTTAAACGTCCTTACTCTGCCATATCTTTCCACCACGCTATTCCTCCACTGAGCATGACAACCATGTACTGAACACTCAGGAACCAGGAGCCATGAGTCAAAGTAAATTCTATCTTTACATTGTGGATGTTGACATGGAGTCACAGCAACAAGAAAGTGCACCAGCTTTCCTGACTCAATCTGTTTTTCCCACCTTCCAGTGGTGTATTTCCCATTTACTGTATATTCCTGTTACATAGAAGTATCAATGATATCTCAAGGAAACAATAAATTTCTTTCCTCTTTTCAAAATTCAGTGCACAAAAGTGTACTGAAAAGTTGTAACAACCCCCTTAGTACTTCTTGATCAAGGTTTGAAGACTGCATCAGGGTAGAAGGGGGTACCCTCATGGACATGCTAGAAGCTTGGGCTATCCTATGCAGCACCTCTCTGTAGATGTAAGCTGGGAATCTATAATAAAACATCAGGGAATTAGCCCTCTTACCACATATTTTCTCCCATGAGTTTATTTTACTATTTTTAAAGAGGTACAAAAGAAACATTTTACTTTGCTGTCATTTTTTCACTTGACAGAAGCAATTTTCAGTGCTCAAGGGGAATTTCTTGGATGTAAATCAACTTATTTAACACTTGGTTCTGTTTTATTCTTTCATAATCAACTCCTCTAATTACTAGTCTGATCATTTGCTATTTTTATTTCCTTCTCAATTTCTGAATGTCTTTTCCTTCTTACTTTCCCTCTATGCTGTCTTGCTTTATTATATTTCCCAGCAGTAAGCAATGACAAACAAAGACCCTAAACTTTTAGTCAGGTATATGCTTGCTGTGTTCTTACGGATAGGTCACTCAAAGTCCATGCAAATTAGGGTGTCTTGCAGAGCAGCAGAATTTCATCTGGAGTGGCAGGTGTGTTGCAGAAGAGAGCTATAAATGACTCAGTTTGAGTGATGGCTGTTGATGTTTCCCTGTGCTTTATTCTTGCAGTTCACTCCATGGGTCATGTTATTAACATCTGAACTCTACCAAAATGGTCATGCAAACCTAGTGTCTAATGTTCTACTAGATGGGGCATTGATCTTCTGAGGACACAAGATCACCAAATGTTGGCCACCAGTCTTCTCAAAATAAAACATGCAAATTTTATCAACAAAATAACTACTCAAGAACATAAGAGTATAAGCTATTTGGCCTCTGGCAATAAAACTTGGTGAAATCCTATCATAGATTATAAAACTAACATAGGGGCAACTCATTTGGGTGCCATTCTGTCTCTTTCTCAGACACAAGCTGTCTTTCCCTCAATAAATATATTTTGCTCTTTAAAAACAGGAAATTAAATTAATGTGAATTAAAGCAGAGAGTATAGGGCATGTAGCTTTTTTTTTAATCTCTGAAGTCAGAATAGCATTATATTTTTTAAAACTACTCATCCACTTTTGAGGATGTAGCTCATTGGCTCATGCCTCTGGCCCTGAATTCAATCTGCAGTACCACAAAAAGTAAAGAAGGGGAAAACCCATCCATAAAGATTTCCAGGAGTAAAATAGACTTATATCTTTCTATAATATCTTCACCTCTTAATTTTTCATAAGGTAGAACATTGAACAGTTTATGTTTCCAAAAAGCTTATCTACAGACTATAGTAATGGGTAAGGGGGACGTGTGTGCAAGAACAGGAGAGGTAGCTGTAAAATTGCTAGCCCTTCTCTCATGAAGAAAACTCTAACTTCTGGAATTTTGCTAGTCATACCCTTGGAGAGTTAAATGATTATGGTAATTAATGATAGCTGATTACTCAAAATGTTCTTATTTAACCAAAGGTGCCTAGGAAACCCATGTCAGTAGTACCCTCTCCAATTTTTAAAACTTCATTCACTCGTCTGGTAAATGTATACATCTATTGCTATGGACAGAACACTTGTACCCTGCCAAAATTCATACATTAAAGCCCTAATCCCCAGTTTAAGGATATTGGGAAGCAAGGTCTTGGAGAGGTGGTCAAGTGATGACAGCAAAGCCATCTTGAGTGTAATGAGGGCCACTGTCAAAAGACGATCTCTATCTCCATGAGGTGAAGACATAGCAGGAAGATAGCAGTCTGTACGTCAGGAAAACAGTTCTCACCAGATCATACCTTGGCCTGACTTCTCAGCCTCCAGAAATATAAGAAATGAGTTTTTATTTTCTCAGCTACTCTGAATCTAGAGTTTGTTATAGCTGCTCAAACAAGGAAAGGCTTTGTAGGTCCAGTTATGCTGAAGCTAGATAATCAGATGTATGGACTGATTTTTATTTTAATTACAGTTCTAGTGACTGATTCCAGATGTCGCAGAAAACCAGAAGACACTGTTCCCTACCAATCTGAAGGTGAATTATACGTTTTCAATCCCACTTTAAAATACTCATACTAAGTTTTAGAATTTTCTCTCTCTTATTTCATTACCTTTGTTAATTTCCTCCTTGCTCCTAAAGTACTCCCTCACTGCCCTTTCTATCAAAGAGTTAAGCTGGAAGTTTTCCAAACAACTTCACATCAAGATGTATGGCTTATATTTGTATTACCCAACAGGCAAATCACTAATAACTCTAAACAATCATACCCAAACCTCTTGCATTGAAGAATTAAAATGACTGGCAGAGGTAATAACCAGAGAAAGCAGGTTGTATGAGACAAGAAAATAACTTTACCAATCACTAGGGGGAAAAGGAGCTGAGTTTCCAGTATAAAGAAATATCTCCAATTTCCTTACTCTGCTTCCTAGAAAATGCCACTGAGCCTTTTTTACACATTCACTGAAAATCGCACATGAAACTGTTGATGGATAAAAGAAGAGAAGAAAGCTGTGACCATCATTCAAGAGTGTCAGTGTACCTAACTTTATAAAAGTTCATGGTATCTAAAGCAGTCTGAATGCAGTGAGAACTTAGTCCCACTAGAAAAGTGCTGTGGTTTGTGTACAGTGTGTATATCTCCAAGGGTTTGTATGCTGGGTACCTTCTCTCCATGTTGTCAGCATAAGAAATCAAGGAGTCTTTAAGAGCTGGCCCCTTGTAGGAGGTCCCTGGGGACCTTTGGGAAAAAAACAGGATAATTCACAAGAGCTGTTATCAACGGAGCAAACCTAGGCCCTCCTACAGATGCACACTGCCTGGTCTTCCAGACCTCCTGAAATTGGGGTTAAAAAAATGAAATTGGGGTTGAAGCCTTCTTAATATCTGCATTCTGCATGCATCAAAAACCAGTGCCATGCAGATGCTGCCAAAGTCTGCTGCCACCTGGAACAGTAGACAGGCTTTCTTCCCTCTTTCTTCTCTCTCAAATGCCTGGATCACTGAACGCTCTGAATACAATTCTGAAGAACAAATTTTCTGTGCTGCTGCAATTCTGGAACCAGGTGTGGTTGCCATCATTCTGAAACATGGTGCTCTGTGGCTTTTTCTTCAAAACAAACCAAAGTCTTTTACTTTTGCAATTTTGAGACTGCAAAGTGTGGAGACCTGCTACCTCTTATAATGTCCTCAGGCCATCTTTTTCATTTTCTTGTTTTTTCTCAGCATTTGAGATCTTCTCAGCTCTATCTTTGTAGTACACAGCTTTTTTTTTTTTTTTTTTTTGGCGGTACTGGGGATCAAACTCAGGACCCTGCGCTTGCTAGGCAAGCGCTTATTCCACTAAGCTATATCCCCAGCCCTGTAGTCCACAGCTTTACTTCAGCTTTCCATCTGGGCAAACTCACAAGATTTTAAATCATCCTGCTAGGCTCTTTGCTCTTGATTTTTAACATAGATCTGGCTAAAAGCCCCCAACAGTAGCCATGCCACAACCTCAACATTGAACTGCCTTGACAGAGAGATGGGTTTTTGTTGAGACTAGCCATGGCTTTGATAAACTCTGTTTTGAAGAAGAGGCCAAAAATGGAAGGAGGTGGACCCAAGGGCAGGAAAAAAAAAAAACTAAAACAAGAAGAGAGTGGACCTCTGGTATCATAGTGTGATTAGAACCTATGTGACACTGGGTTTATTAGGAAGACTCTTGGAAGACAAAGTTGAAAAGAAACATTTTGGATGGAATGACCATCAGTAAGTGGAAGACATCTCATTGCTGCCAACAAGCTCATTAAGGTAAATGGCAATGGACATTTTAACTTCTGGACAAAAGAAGAATAGAAATGCTGCGGACTATAGCACAAACACACAGGAGACCTTTTGTAAGGAGGGGTTGCCCTTTGATCAGCATGGCTGAGCACAAAACTCCAGATGGACCCAACCAGACAGCCTGGGAGTCCATTCTTCTCAGTGGACCCAAAGCTGCTGGTAGCTTATCACTCTCAGAGAGCCTATCACTCCCAGAGAGCCTATCACTCCCAGAGGGTCTTGCAGTAGCCCACCACCCAGCCCTCCCTTTCTCCTTCCTTCTTCTGCTTCCTGCCTACCTGAGCCTTTATCTTGGGAGGAAAGACAGATCCATTCTGATAACAAAGAGGTTGAATGATGAAGTCATCAAGAAAATGTACTACTTTGTCCCTAGGTTTGATGAAATACTTGAATTTGTGTTGAATTTCTAAGGGTTGTCTCTAATTACCAGACAAATAAAAAGTTTAATAAAAATGTTGTCTCCCTCTTTCAAGTTTGGCAAATCAATAATGAGAGACATCTTCACATTGCAGAAGAGGTTTTTTTGTGTTTATTCTTATTTGTTTGCTGTCTGACTTTAGTAACAGAAAAATAAAAGTTCATGTGAAATGAAAAAAAAAAAAATTCAACTGCCTTGAAATATTTTTGCCGGAATAATCAGCACCCTTAATCTCACTGTCAGACAATATCTCTGGACATAAGCAAGATGCAGACACCCAAAATTAAGAAAGGAAAGGTTAACTTAGCTCACAGTTTGTAAAGATTTTAGTCTGTAATCAATTCACTTCAAGTAAGGATGACATGGCACAGGGGCAACAGTTTAAGGCAGCAAAAGACAGCAAAAACAAGCCTCTTTTCCTCCCTTATATTGTAAGTAGGCTATCCCCACCTGGGCAGGGGGTAATAACACTCACACTCACAACCATCTTCCTGATCTCCTCTTGTATAGGCTGAGGATGTTTACAAAGGGAGGACTCTGGCCCTCTGCTGAATCCCTTATTAAGTTTCTAAACTTGTCATGGGTCTAGTTTTAGTTTTCAGCATGTAGAGAGCCAGTTTTTCTAGCACCATTTATTAAAGAGGCTATCTTTCTTCCAGTGAACATGTTTTGCCCTTTGTCAAAGATAAGGTAGTTGAGTCTGTTTGTAGTTGTGTCTGTACCTTCTAATCCATTCCATTGATCTTCAGGTCTGTTTTTCTTTGCCAGTACCATGCTGATTTTATCACAATAGCTTTGTAATATAATTTCAAGTCAGGGATTTTGAGGCCTCCTGCCTTGCCTTTTTTGCCCAAGATTGCTTTTGCTATTCTAGGTCTCTTCTGGTTCCAGATGAATTTTAACAATGTGTTCTCTAGATCTATGAGATACACTAATGATATTTTGATCAGGATTGCATTGAATCTGTATAAGTAGGCCACTTAATTCTGCAGTAGTTGAAGAAATGATAGGCTACCTGACTGTCAACGGTGTTAATGACAATGATTCTGTTGGTATAAACTGTGACAACTGTCAGCCTATGGGAACACTAAGCAAAATCATGTTGGTTCCTATGAGTTGCAGGAGAAATCAGTAGCTGCAAATGTGGAGTCAGAAACCAGGCTTCAGGGTTCTGTCACAATAGCATAGACCACAGTTATACAGACAATAACATACCCAGCACAGACACATAAGGACAAATCAAATTGGAAGACCACAAAACAGCAGCTGCCTACCTATCTGCACAGTGTGGTAATCAGCTGACCACAGAGACAGTTTCTGAAACCCATTCCCAAAATGCAGCCATCCTTAAGGAATTCTGAAGAGGAAGTACATGTGGTGGCAATAGCAGTGTCACAAAAGAGCAGCGCAGTGGAAACAGCAGTTACAGCATGGATGCAGATCACAAGAGCATAGCAGTCTCTGAAGAACCAGAACTACCTCTGTTCTAGACTGCGGCTGAGATGGCAGCTCTGCCAGAACCTCAAGAACAGCTCCAGGCCCTGAGAACTTCCCCACACAGAGCCGCCCCTGCCAGAGCTAGTCCAACTAAAAACAGTTCTCCTTGCAGAGAGAATGGACAATCTGAGGAGGATAATCTTAGTCCCAGTGAAATAGATGCAACTGCTAGTCTCTCACAAATCCTGACAAAATTTCTCAAAACCATGGAGGTAAAGGACTAAGTAAACCACCTTCAGAGGCAAGACTCTGTGTCAGACATAGGCTACTTGCCAAAGAATGCCGGTAAGCACATTACAGAAGAGGTGATGATCCTGATATTTGACTGCCACAAATACTCATAAAGTGTCTCAAGTTACTGATAACCTTCATCATATATCCAAATAGGTTTATTATGCGTTATCAATTCCTTTTCAATAATTCATATTTATTACCCTATATGATACTGTGTTCTGAACACTTTTAGTTTAGCTTGAAAAACTTGTGCAAAAACTAAAGTGAAAAGACTAGCAGATCACATTAACCAGGACAAAGCAGCATCTTACAAACACCTTCACACTGTACAAAGTCAATTTGTATCTATTCACACTCAAGGAGAGAAAAAGAGTTCAAGTGTCTGATGCAAGTGATTTAGCAGGCAACAAGAAGCCAGCACAGTTAGAAATATAGTGGAGAGAAAGAACACAATGGGCTTTAACTAAATGTCTTTCCACAGAAGAATTATTTTAAATTCCAATCGAGACAGCTCTGGCTATAGACTGAAGGGTATTTTGAAGGGTGGGCTCCTGGGAGGACTACTGATCCCCTCACACAATGTGCTGGCCCTCCACACTATATGGCTTTCACTCAGTCACACAAAATTTACTTATTGAGTTTCAGGTTGATTTAAATTTCAGCAGCAATTGTACTGAAATTCAAGCTAACCTAGAGCCAAAAGCAAAAACTAATATCCCAATTTCCTTTATCTATTAAACAGAAACCAAGACAAATTCTAGGTTTGTTGCAGTGCTCAGTGTATTACATTCCAGAAGCCAAAAATGAACATCTTCTAAATTATTTCACATGAAGAAGTTTGTTCACATGCACCAGATCTTACTGAGAAGTAGCAAGGCATTTTTTTTCCTTCAGCTTCAAGTCAATAAATATTTACTGAATATCTCTGATGTACACAGTACTTCCCTAACTTGAATTAAATCGAAGTTAGGAAATATTTATGGTTCCTCTTATATCTTTTAAATAGTTTTATTGTGAGTTTTTGGGTCAGTAATTTTTCAAAGCATTACTTATCTTGTGTTATAGCTTGGATATGGTTGGGGGACGACCCCCAAAACTTCATATACTAGAAGGCTGTGCCCCAGGTGAGCAGTGTTCAGAGGCAGTGAAACCTGTGAGAGGTTGGCCTCGTGTACACAATTAGGTCAGCCAGGAGCACATCCCCAGAGAGAATTAATGTCACTCCTGTGAGCTCCTTGTTAGTTCCTGTGATAAACGAGCAGGTCTGGCTCTTGGATCACTTTTATTTGTTGTCTCGCTGTGAGAGCTCTTTGCCTGTTTCCACTGTGACCCATGAACCATGTTGCAACATAGTCAGGGGGCCTCGCCAGAGGCAGAAAAGAAAGGCTGCCCAATTTTGGACTTTCGGCCTCCAATACTGTGAGCTAAATAAAGCTTTTCTCTTCACAAAGTATCTAGCCTTAGGCAATAGGTTACAGCCACACAAAAAAAGACTAATACATCTTGAAAAAAATACATTCTTCATATAAATGATCTAGTTAAAATCAGGCTCTCATTAACTTTCTCTTAAAGGACAATAATAACAGTTTCCCTTCAGGGGGGGAAAGTTACTCTTGTAATTCTAAAGCTACCCACCCATGCCATTTTCTAGTAGATAACTTCCGAATTTTGAATATATGACCATAACAGAATCACAAGTAAACTTAGTAATAGTATTCTGCTGGCTATTTCCCTCTGAAAGTTAGTCAACAAAGGTTCCCTGAGAACAATATCTAGGAAAACAGAAACTGCTCTGGGTACTTCAACCAGGAAGGTCAAGTGACTCTTAGAAAAATGACTTAGATACCACAAATTCTTACAGCTAATGAAAAAAAGCAGGATATATCACATAAAGGTGCAAATTCCCTATGAAGAATGTTATTATATAGATCTAAAATGTACCAAGAAAATAAAAAGAAAAAAAAGGAATCTTACATCTGCTCATATCTGCCTGTTGCTGCCACAGGAAGAAAATCATGGCTTTCACTTCACCAGTGTCAGGATAACTTGGACAGGAATGCGTCTCCTAGTGCAATTCAATCCTGAGCATGAGTGGGAGGGGCTCTGAGAACGCAGTTTCCATGCATTCTGCCATACCACACAAAGGAGATCAGAGGGGAGAAATTATGCTCCAGTGCCCACAGATGGTACATATAGGTAAGAGGAAACATTGAAGTAGATTCTCTTCAAGTGGTATTTGCCAAACAAGTTTAAGTTGTGATTCAGTGGCTCATCCTAGAATTACTGAAGGGAATGACAGTTACAGAATCACCCATCCTCAGTTATCCATGTAAAGGATTTTGGTCTTTGATTCTCCCACTTCTACATCTTTTTTGACCACTTGAGAGAAAGTTTCAATTTCAATTAACAGATAGAAACATACACTAAATTAAATTATATACATTAAACCAGGGGTCCCCAAGCCCCTGAGCCATGGACTAGTACTGGAACTGGGCTGCAAAGCAGAAAGTGAGTGGTGGGCAAGGGATCCAAACTTCACCTATACCATGGCCACTCTGCATTATCTGCATTGAGGCCCAAGCTCCTCTCCTGTCAGACCCATGAGGCATTACATTCTTAAAGGAGCACAAATACTACTGTGAACCATTGTATGCAAAGGATCTATATTTTGGGATCCTTTGAGTCATTTCAAAGCCAGTCTCCCTTTCATCTCCCACCATCCATCTGTGGAAAAACAGACTTCCATGAAACATGTCAAAAGAGTTGCTGTATTATACCACCACACACACACAGTGAATTTCATTGTTCAAGATTTATCCTCATCTTCATATTAGTAAAAGCTAGTGAAAGTTATCTTTTCTTTTGTAATACCATTCCTTGTCTTAGTTATCAGCTTCTTCTTGCTGGACAAAATACTCAAAACTCAAAAGATAAGAAGAAAGGTTTATTCTGGCTTACAGCTTACAGAGGTATCAGTGCATAGTCTGATGGCTTCAAGGCAAGGTAGCATGGTAGAGGAGCATGGCAAATGAGAATCAGCTGATAGTGTGGCAGGCAGGAAGCATAACAGGACTTCCTTCTTCTTTCCATTTTTATCCATCCAGGCCACAAGCCTATTGGTTGAAGCCACTCACATCCAGGGTGTGTCTTCCTTCTTTAGTAAATCCATAATCTACCCCCAGAACTATGCTAAACCAGTGGACTGATCCAGTGTCACAAACCTATGATCCAGTGAATGAAGGTTTGGGAGGATATCGAGATATAAACCACCATATTCCCATTGCATGTATTTATCCTGTTTCCAAAAAAGAAGCAGTAAACTAGGTTTAAAATAAAACACACAGAAAAAAGTGTAATAAAATTCTGCCCACCAGCTGTTGCAAGTCAGCACCATAGTGGTAGCTTATTTGTATTTCATTCTGTACTCACAATACTCTTTTGGGGCTTATTTCTTAGATAAAACCAAAAACCACTAAAGCAAGGATAAAAAGATAAAAATTAACTTCCAGGAAGATGGCGACTAGGTAAGCAGCAGAGAAAGATCCTCCAGGAGGATCACCACCCAGACACTGGAATATAGCAACATGAGAAAGACAGGAAGGAGAGAAGTGGGTCCCCTGGACCCAGGAAGGATCTGAAATGAGAACTGAAGCCCTCAGAAAGAGCAAACAGGACCTCTCCTGGAGGAAAGTCTCAGGGGGCTGCGATGGCACAGTTGGAGGAAGAGGAGGCAGAGAAGGAGGGAGTCACCACTCTAAACACACCCTTGGCCTACTTCCTCATTCCAGCACTCGCAGCTTCAGCTTCGGAGGCCCATGCTTGCAGAAGCCTACAAACTCGGCCAGGAGAGAGCAGAGTTTGGAGAGCTGGTCCAGGACTGGAGAAGAGAAAGCACAGCCTGGAAAAGCAGCAGTCAGGAGGTGTTATTGAACCCAGTGTGAGGATGGAAAGTTACAACAGTCACTAAAACAGAATCCCAACTCTGCAGCAACCTTTCTAATCAGCTCCAGGAGGTAAGGCAGAGTCAAAGCAACTCCTATACAGTCCACCACACCCAGCTCTATGCGTGCCCCAAAGCTGTGGCCTCCTACCTCTCCGCTGTGTGAGCAACTACCAGCAGAGAGCAGCAGAGAGCAATGGCAGCAACCCAGGGCCACAGCAATTCCCAGCAATCCACCCAAAGAAAAAATGGGAACTGGAGCACAACAGTAAGAGAGAGCTGCAGATGGAGGTGGACCACATGGCCCCATGCTCTTCTCACTCCAACACAAATCAGGAAGCATGAGCTGAGTTACTGGGCTTCAGCTCCCACTCTGAACTCCCTCTCTGAGCACCTTGAGTCTTGGTGACCTGAGCACTCAACATGTGTTCCCAATAGCAACAGGATGAGTCCATGAGCTTCAGGACTCACCCTGAACTACTAATATGAGCACCAAGAGGGACTTCATACTGCTTGCATATATGAACCTGGTATGAACACAAAGTAACAAATTACATGAAAAGCAGCAGTCCTGGAGTCTGAGCCAACAACATACTATACACAAAAGACCCGAAAAAATCCTCCAATTCTCTCCTAGAACTAATAACTAAACTTAGTACACACTCTGGACTACCACAGTGAGCACAGGTGAGGGAGACTTCATGCCACTTGTGCCCAGCATCATAAGTGTGCCCAATGACCAGCTGTAAGGGGCAGGGAGCGGCAACACTGGAGATCAAGAGGTGGGAGGAGGCAAAGACCTGGAACTAGGTGGCAGACCCAGTTCTCTAGCTGAGTGGGGATAGCCTCCAAAGAGTCATAGGCAGCCTGCAAGGAGATACTATAAGGGGACCCCAGGGGCCTAAAAGAGGACCCTGGGGGCCTTGACAGGGAGCTCAGCAGTCTGAGGGAGGAGGGGGCTTCCTCCAGGCTACATGAGAACCCTGAAGACCTGGACCAGGCCTCTGGCAGCATGGTGATGGGGCGGAGTCCAGCAGTCCGCAGGGGCTACCTGGTGGACTTGACTGGGTCCCCAGGAGTGCCTCACTGGGGCAGAGCCAGGATCCAGAAAAAAATCAATCCAACAGCTGCAAGATGAGGTAAACAGAAACAATGTCCGAGTAATAGGAGTCAATGAAACAGCACAAGGGCAATGCAAATGACATAAAAAGAATATTTGCAGAAATAATAGCAGAGAATTTCCCAAGCATGGTAAAAGATCCTGATGTGCAGTTAAACAAAGGATATAGAACACCATTGAACTAAAACTACACCCAGATATATAATAGTCAAGATCCCAGATATCCAGCAAAAGAACACAATATTAAAAGCTGTTAGAGAAAAGAAACAGATCCCCTATAAGGGAAAGTCCATCAGAAACACAGCAGACTTCTAAACAGAAACAATGAAATCAAGAAGAGTTTGAAGCAATGTATTACAGATTCTGAGACAAAACGGTTTCCAACCCAGACTGATGTATCTCGCAAAACTATCCTTCAAATTCAATGGAGAGATAAAATATTTCCATGACAAAGAACAACTGAAGAACTTCAAGAGTGCCCAATGAACATTACAAAAGTACTAAAAGGTATTCCAAACAGAGAAAAAAGAGGCCACCATCTCAAGAACAATAGAAAGGAACCCTCAAGCAGAACAAACAATTAAACTGATAGCAAAAGTAGGAAAGCAACAGCAAGTACATATCATGACAAGAATAAGCCAACATATAACCATTAATGTAAATAGCCTCAATTCACAAGTCAAAAGAAACAGACTGGCAGAATGGATTAAGAAACAAAATCCCACAATATGCTGTACACAGGAAACATACTTTACTCAAAAGGAAATCCACAGACTGAAAGTCAAAGAATGGAAAACAATTTTCCATGCAACAGGTTCCCAGAAAAGCAGGGGTAGCTATTATGTTTGCAAACAAGGTAAACTTCAAACCAAAAACAATCAAAAGAGATAAAGAAGGCTACTACATACTAGTTAGGGAAAAGCTGCAAGAGGAAGAGATAATAATCCTAAACATGTATGCACCAAATACTGGAGCACCAAACTATATAAGTGAAATCTTAACAGACATGAAAAACCAAATAATCCATAACACTATTGCAATAAGGGACCTAAATACCCCTTTAATGCAAACAGACAGAGAGACAGAGAAGTCAACTGGACAAAAACTCAGCAAAGAAATAACAGACCTGAACCAAATGTATGAACAAATGGACTTAGTAGATGTATACAGAGTATTTCACTCTACAACATCAGAATACACATTTTTCTCAGCTGCACATGGGACTTTCTCTAAAATAGACCACATTCTAGCCCATAGAGCATACCTACCTAAATGCAAAAGAATTGAAATTATTCTTGAATTGAAATATTCCATGCATATTATCCCATGCATATTATCCCATGCATATTATTTCATTGCACCATAGTGCAGTGAAATTGGAAATTAATGACAAAAGGAACTCCAAAAACTCCATAAACACTTGGAAATTACACAACAACCTCCTGAACAACCAATGGGTCACACAAGTAATTAAAGAAGAAATTAAAAAATACATACAAACAAACAAAAATGCAAATACAACTCACCAGAATCTGTGGGATGCAATGAAAGCAGTTCTGAGAGGGAAATTTATAGTGATGAACTCACACATAAGGAAAACAGAAAGAGAGCAAGTAAATAGCCTAATGCTGCACCTCAAACTTTTAGAAAAAGAAGAACAAGTCAAGCCCAAAGCCTAAAGAAGGGAGGAGATTATAAAGCTCAGGACAGCAATTACTGCAATTGAGATGAAGAAAATACTACAAAAAATAAGTGAATCAAAGAGTTGTTTCTTCGAAAGAATAAATAAAATTGATAAACCCCTAGTCAACCTTATCAAAAAAGAAAGGAAAGAACTCAAATTCATGCAATAAGGAATGAAAGGGATGAAATCACTACAGATTTTAATCATCAAAAGATGATTAATACCTACTTTGAAAATCTTTACTCCCACATGATAGAAAACTCAGAAGAAATAGACAGATTCCTAGATATGTACGAATTATCAAGGCTGAGTCAAGAAGATATAAAAATCCTGAACAGCTCAATATGAACTGAGATTGAAAATGTGATTAAAAACTTACCAACAAAGAAAATCCCAGGCCCTGATGGATTCACAGCAAAATTCTATAAAACATTCAGAGAAGATTTAATGCCAACATTCCTCAAACTCTTCAATAAAATTGAAAAGAAGTAATTCTCCCTAACTCTTTTCTGGAGGCAAGTATTATACTGATACCAAAACCTGAGAAAGACTCAACCAAGAAAGAGAACTATAGGCCAATCTCCCTAATGAACATAGATGCAAAGATACTCAATAAAATACTAGCAAATAGAATGCAGCAAATCACAAGGAAAGTTATACACCATGACCAGGTTGGATTCATTACAGGAATGCAGGGTGGTTCAATATTCACAAATCAATTAAAGTAATACACCATATCAATAGAGACAAAGACAAAAACCACATGATCATCTCAATAGATATAGAAAATACTTTTGATAAAGTCCAACATGTATGGATGTTAAAAACCCTAGATAAAATAGGAATAGATGGCCTTTACCTCAATCTGATCAAAGCCATCTATGAAAACCAACAACCAACCTCATACTAAATGTACAAAAACTGAAAGCTTTCACTTTAAAGTCAGAAACAAAACAAAGATGTTCACTGTCACCATTCCTATTCAATATAGTTCTGCAAGCATTAGCCAGAGCAATTAGACAAGAGAGAGAAATAAAAGGAATAAGTATAGGAAAGGAAGAAGTAAAGTTATCACTATTTGCAGATGACGTGATACTTTACCTGGAAGACCCCAAAAACTCCACAAGAAGACTCCTTGAATTAATTGACTAATACAGCAGAGTAACTGGATACAAAGTCAACACCCAAAAATCAATAGCATTCCTATACACGAGCAACAAACAGACAGAGAGAAATTAAGGACACCATACCTTTCACAACAGCATCCAAGAAATTGAAATATTTAGGAATCAATATAACAAATGAAGTAAAAGATCTATTCAATGAAAACTACAGTACTCTGAAAAAAGAGATCAAAGAGGATTTCCATAAATGGTGAAATATTCCCCGCTCATGGACAGGAAGAACCAACACTGTGAAAATGGCTATACTACCAAAATTGTTGTACAGATTCAATCCAATTCCCATTAAATTACCATTAACATACCTCACAGATCTAGAGAAAACATTCCTTAAATTCATCTGGAACCAGAAGAGACCCAGAATAGCAAAAGCAATCCTGGGCAACAAGCACAAGTCCGGGGGAATCACAATCCCTGACACGAAATTATACTACAAAGCTACTGTAATAAAATCAACCTGGCACTGACTAAAAAACAGACCTGAGAATCAATGGAACAGGCTAGAAGATGCAGCCACAACCACAAACACACTCAGCCATCTAATCTTTGACAAATTGGCCAAACAAGCTCACTGGAAGAAAGATAGCCTCTTTTAATAAATGGTGCTGGAAAAATTGGCTTGCCTTTTGCCGAAGACTGAAAATAGACCCAAGTCTATCACCATGCACCAAACTCAGGTCAAAATGGATCACAGATCTCAATATTAAAACAGAAACACTAAATCTATTTGAAGAGAAGGTAAGTAAAAATCTTGAAAACATAAGAGTAGGCAGAGAGTTCATGAACAAAAATCAAACTGCAAGGGAAACACTTCAAAGAATAAACAACTGGGACCGCATCTTACTGAAAAGTTTTTTCACATCTAAAGAAATCACCAGTAGAGTAAAAAGAAAACCCACAAATTGGGGAAAAGTCCTAGCTGGCTGTCCCTCAGACAAAGGTCTTCTATCTAGAACATACAAAGAATTAAAAAACGTAAACCTTCCAAATTCAAAGACCCAATCCAGAAATGGGCATCTGAGATGAATACACACTTCTCAGATAAAGAAATACAAATAACAAATAAATATGTGAGACAATATTCTACATCTCTAGTCATTTGAGAAATGCAAATGAAAACAACATTGAGATTTCATTTCACCCCAGTGAGATTGGCCAGCATTAAGAAAACAGCCAATAACAAATGCTGGCAAGGCTGTGGAGAAATAGGAACTCTTCTGTACTGCTCATGGGAATGCAGCCTGGTGAAACCACTGTGGAGAGTGGTTTGGAGATTCCTCAACAAACTAAGCCTAAAAGTCCCATACAACCCAGCTACTCCCTTCTGAATATTTTCACAGAAGATCTGAAAACATCATATCAGAGAGATACATACACCCATGTTATAGCAGCACAATTCATAATAGGTAAATTGTGGAATCAACCCACATATCCATCCACTGAAGACTAGATAAAATAACTGTCATTTGTATATAATGGAATATTACTCAGCTATAAAGAAAGACAAACTTGAGGCTTTTATAGGAAAATGGTCACAATTAGAGACCATACTTATAAGTGAAATAAATCAGATGTGCATGTGCAAGCAACAGCATTGTATCACTAGTGTAAGAACCTGAAAGTGGGAATATAAATTAGAAGGTATGAAAGGAAACTGCTCAACAGTAAAGAGAAAATGGGATGAGGGGAAGGAGAAAAGGAAGAAAGGGATAATTATGTATGTATGTGTGTATATGCAGTATGGCTAACATGGTTGTACTACTGACTTGTGGCTCTTTATTGTAAGGACCGGTTAATGATTAGCTGTTTGATCAATCTTGCATATCTATATTTGTTTCCCTGAGCATACACTTTGAAGTTATCAATATGTAATACAACAACCATTGTTAATTTCTTGTCACCTCATCTGTAATTCAGTTTTGACTGTACTGTTCTTGTGCTACTTTGTGTCTGTTTGTTAATGTTTTCATTCTTTTACTTTCAAAATAAAATAAAATTGTGAATAATAAGGCAAGAAGTAAAATGAAACCTAAAATGCAGTTTATTAAGAAATTTTAAATTATGAGTTAAATGGTTTTCCAACTAAAAAATATCAAATTATTTCAAGAAATTTTCCAAAAGAAGCAAATAACAGGACATTACTGAGCCTTATTAATAAGCAAATAATAAGTTTACACTTTGAATCAAACAGGTCAGTGTGGTGTTGAATCATCGATGCTACTACTTCTGATCACGCGCTGTTAGGGTGTTACTGGCCACCAGGAGGAAATCTCGATTATCTGAGTTTCAAGGTAGAAAAGTCCTCCAGAGACAGTCTTCTCAGCGCGACCTTCTGTACTTTTAGAAAATACTTCAAGCTACAACTTGGACATATATTTAACTTGAGGTTTTCCCACATAGCAGAGCTTTTTCAGTAACATAATACAGTAGCTCATGGAACACAAGGAAAAAGATCAACAATCCAATCGATGATTCGCAAAAGAAAACTCCCCACAGGCCAGTTCTTTTTGTTCTTGAGTCACCGCTTCAGAAAACAAGCTCTAGCAAGCGTGCCTAAGTCCACATTGTCGGTGTCAGAACAAAGAGTGAAACTCTAAAAAGGTAAAAATGAAAATGTGGGCTGTTCGACAGCAACAGAGCCGAGAGTTATAAAGGCCGGGTGGACGCTATTGGGTTTGCAGAGCACAATCACATCAGGAAAGATTTACCCTCAGTCTCCAAACTCAATATAGGGCAATAACAGTCTATTACACACACAGCGATACAACATCAAAGGAATGTTTAAAAGAACTAGACAGAACCTTTAAATCAACGCAATCAAGTTATCGTCCCCCAGAGGAAGCTGGCAGGAGAGCTCAGAGCAGGGTTTTTTAAGAAGTATTACTAATTTACCATAAGGTACATTTAATACACTTTTAAACATAGTTTGTAATGTCACCCCACTTTTTAGATCACAAAGCAATAAATTAAAAGAGAAATAGTTCCCAGTGAGCAAGAGACAAGGAAGACAAATGAAAACTGCTGTGTTCTTTGGGGCCAAGCCCCTCACGTAATTCATCCACAACTGAGAGGACTCTGCAGGCTCCATTTCAACAAGATTCTTCAACTATGAGCTTAGAGGATGAACAGTAAAAACATAAAATCAAGCAACATTAAAATCCTGTTAAAATGGAAGTGCTCATCAGAACATTTTAGGAAAATGGTAAGAAACTGTCCTAGGACTTCCACTGGAAAAACATGCAATTTCATCCTGCCTTTTTATAACTAATATGAAACCTCTATGAGTCAGTTTTCTCATCCAAGACATTTCAGAAATGATAGCAAAGCTGCTTTGTGATAGTGCTCATCATTGTTGGCAATTGTTAAACAGCTTCTTGCCACTTCACTACTTCTCCATATTTTTATTTTTTATAATAGTATGTTTGATAAAGTTTTTGAAAGATCTCTTTTCTGCATATAAAATGTCATTACTTTTCTACCTAAATGGCAAAGACCTTGTGCTCATAAATTTTAGTCTCATTTCATTCACTTGTGTTTCTCATGAACATAAATGGAAAAACTGAGTCTGTCCTTAACTTTCACCATCTATTCCTGTCTGATATTAGCCAGGTATGCAGTGCACAACCGTAATCCCAGCACTGAAAGAGGTCGGGTCAGGAGGACGGCAAGTCCAAGTCGCACCGAGACAGCTTAGCAGGACCCTGTCTCAAAACAAAAAGGGCAGGAGATGTAGCTCAGTGAAAGTTCTTGAGTTCAATACAATTTATGTAGAACTGCTCTCCACCTCTTTCAAAACCTATACTTCTGTTTGTCTCTTGTATAACATTTCTGTTTTGGCTTAGCTACCCTGATTAATACCAGAAGTAAGTATGCAAAATGGTTTAAATTCTAGATAAGTTTTATCTGGAAGAGATTTCCTGTCCCTAGATTTTCTGCTTCAGCGGAAAAAACACACCCATGACAGGTGCGTGAAACTGCCTGCAACACATGGTGTGTGGGGCAGGTCTCAGGGGTTTTTTTTATATAGAATGGTTTTATTGGTGTCATATTCAAAGATTTTATAATAAATCAGATTGAATATGGATTTATACTTATGTATCTGATGTTACAAAATATTTAATTCATGTTTATAATCCTTTTAATTTTGTAATCAACTCCTTAACTCTTTTTACAACTGACCTTTATATCAAACCAGTTCATTTGAAGTTGCCGGGCTGGGGATATAGCTCAGTGGAATAAGCACCTGCCTAGCAAGCGCAGAGTCCTGAGTTCGATCCCCAGTACCGCAAAAAAAAAAAAAGAAGTTGCCTATTACCAAACAGTTTTGCAGAGGTTTGAATCATACTGCTGCTTTTCTTTTTTAAGTATGCTCTTTTAAATAAGTCATGCAACTCCTTCATACTAGTACAATGAATTTAAAGTACTATTCTGTACTATTCTGGTTTATGTATGGTATATTCATTTTTATTTTAGAGAGAAAAAAAGATAAACATAACAGTGAAATGGAGTTTCAAAACAGGTTAGTGGGACAGTTACAATAGTTGACACATTGCACACTGTTGTCTTCCTAGTAGTTGCTGAAAGCAGAAAACGTAGATGTGATATCTTGTCTATACAATATTAGCACAAAACTTTCTTGTTAATGAACTAAGAGAAGCTAGCTGTTTAACTATCTTAACTACCTTGTGTACACATATATTTTTCTTATCTTCCTTTCTTCCTTTCCTCCTTCTCCCATCACAGTTTGTCTTTTCTTTTGAATTTCTTCCCAATTCACAACATCTATTGTACATTTCAGATCTTATTTACTTGTTAATTTTCTCACACTGATGAGACAGTATGGTGTTTACACATATAGATCTGATTTATTTCACTTATAAGTATGATCTCGAGTTGCATTCTTGCCTGGGCATAGAACACTCACACTTCAGTGAGTTTCTCTCGAGTTCTATTATTTGAAACAATTACTGTGAATGTTAACAGGATTTCCCTGTTAACACAGATGTGATTAGAATAGGTATCTCCAACACGTATGGACAGGTTCATTGAGGTTCACTTGTTTTAATTGCCATATTCCATTCATTCAAAACACAGCTGGGAACCCAAATATTAACCATTCAACCTGTTACTCCTACCACGAGCTTTATATACACAGCTCTGATCTTATAAAAAAAAAAGCTTCCACTGATCTCTACGTGATATCAACATCGTGGTAAAAAGAAGGAATCAATTTCTGAATTGATTTTCTAACCAACCAGTCAGTAGTGCTATGGCTATTTCTCATGTTTTTCTTCTAAACAGAAATGGCTATGATGTTTATAGGATTTCTGTAAAGATTAAGTCAGACACTACTTATGAAATGTCCAACCCTGTGGCACATAGCTATTCTTATTGGAAAGATATGTTCAGAAATGTTCGGATGTCTTCAAATGAGCATCTCAAGCATTATTAAATTTTACCCAACTATAGAACCTTTTTTCTGCACTACAACAAAATAATAATGTTGACTCTTGTGCAGAGAGTGGAGAACTACCACCTGCTTCCTCACAGCAGTGGGACTCAGACCAAATATCAATGAATGAGTAACTACACGATGCAGCTATTGCTGTCACAGGCAGTTGGTGCTATAGTCTAGTCCTGAAGCAAATCACCTGCTCACTACCATAGTCATTCAGGGAATGATATAAAATTTAATGTTAATGATTATCTGAAATGACAGGACATCAGGTATATATTGTTTCAAGGATGTTTTAGTATGATGCATGGGAGTATTTTAGTATTAAAATTGTATCTGCCCTTATTCTTGAGAGAAACATAACCAATCAGAGAGAGAAAAAGGAGTTTGAGATTTATTATAAGAAATTGACTCACACAGTTATGGAAGCTGAGATGTCGCATAGTCCTCTGTGTTCAAGCTGCAGACCCAGGAAAGCTGGGGTTGTAGCTCCAAAACCTGAGAACCAGGAATGGTCAGTATTCCAAGCACACACTGTCAGCAGCAAGTGAATTCAAACTTCTTCCACATTTTTGTTCAGGCCCTCAACAGGCTGCATGATGCCACCCAGACTGGAGAGGGTCATCTGCTTTATTCAGCTCACCAACTCAAATGCTGTTCTCCACGTGAAACCTTCTTACAGACATACCCAGAAATAATGACCTACTGGATATCTAAGCATTTGGTGCTCTCATCAAGTTGACATATAAAATTAACCATCAGAGGAGTCAGCACCATCAGTTTTGACTATTTAAATCTTAAATTTAAATCTTAAATTTTGACCATAAAAAACACCACAGCTTGATGGTATTTGGGTAGAAGAGAATATGGTTATTGGAAGAGAGGTAACTGATGGCAAAATGGCTTATCAGAAATTTGTTAAAAGACAAGTAGATCATATCTTTTCTATGAAACTTGAAATACAAGCAAGCAAGCAAATAAATAAATAGTGTTTGACCAACTTTCATTCAACACTTAATATTAACTGCACCACTTATTCCCGATTTCCACTTGGGAAAAGCCCTGCTGGTATGTCCCTTGTTATCCTTAACCACAGCCTGCACACTGGGCAAAGAGACGCCCTCCGTTAGCTGTGCCCTGTGGGCTGCCGTTACTCTCTCAGCAGAAAAGCTACCTTTCCAGAACAATTCTAATTCTATGCGTGGCACAGAACTAGCTGAAAGCTAACATCTTGGTATATTCATAGTATTTAATATATGTTTCATTCTTTGATTTGCAATCACATGTATTGGTGAATAATAATAAATGAGAGATTTCCTCAAAATCCATTAAAGGATCAATACATCTTTAGTGACCTGAGTGATTTGATGTTCTATCTTTTATGTTTTTAAATTTTAATAGGGATTAAAATCTTTAAAGAATTGGTGCTATTCTGGAAAGTTTTCAGATATTGCACAGAAAATATAGATAAGTAAATCAAAGAATTAATGGATGATGGAGTTCCAGTGTCCTTCAAAAACTTACAGGCAATTAATACAAACTACAACTTTTCAGTCATTAAGAATATTAAGCTATGTGGCCGTCTAAAATATAAAATGAAGTATTATTTTATATTGCAATGACAGTTGATAAACAGGGTAAATTTCCCGTTTATTCCCAATCTAGGCACTATGTTGAGCACAAAACATGTTCAAGGGTTTAAAACTTTAATAAAATGCAGCCAATGGCTTCAAAGAATCAGCTGCTTCTCTGGTCTTCTTAGATCTCAGAGATATCTGGGATCCTAGATGTACTAGAGGATTAGTCCATTTGGGGAAATACTCACAGCTAAACCCTTAACAGCTCTCAAGATCAAACTAATTCCTTGATATAGCTTTGGGTGTGATGCCAGAACTTTTCAAATTGGAAGCAGATTAATAAATAGCATATCAGACTTCCGGGAAGATGGCGACCGGGTAGGCAGCAGAGAGAGAACCTCCCAGAGGATTACCACCCAAACAATGAAATATAGCAATATGAAGACAGAAATAAGGACTTCCGGGAAGAAGATGACCAGCCGAGAGAGCGAGTGTGGAGGGAAGAACGGCTTCAGCTCCTGAACCCAACAGAGAACGCGCTACTGGGACAAAGTGCACCAAACCGGGCAGCGCTCCGGGATCCCGCTCAGAACCCCACCCCCGCAGCCAGCGCTGTGCAAACTGGAGCAACAGCGACCGGCCGGCGGGATTTCTGAGTCGGGGAAAATCTCCATCCAGGGAAAAACATCTGAACGGCACTCCTGTCTGCACGATCACAGGGTGAGTTAAGTGCGCGCTCTAACCGGTTTTTCCTGAATCGGGAAGAAGCTCAGCCCAGCGAGAGACATCAAAGCAGCTTTAAGGACTGCGGGATC